>JACTOM010000019.1:469686-569684 GCA_015832385.1 Elymnias hypermnestra | reverse complement strand
CCAATGGATATTATTTAACATATAATTAATGTTCCCTGAAATTACTATTTGTAATGCCTTATGGATATAATAAATTAATATTAAGATTATCGAATCTCACATTCTCTTTACCTCTGACGCTCTAAAAGGATTTGGATTACTATGAAAACAATATATTAATGGGTTCTAACTAGCTGGACGATCGTATATGGCCAAATATATTTATATTTATTAAACTCCATCGATGCCTTTAAGCTATGCCAGATGCGAGAGGATGGTTATGTATATTTTTATATATATGAAAAAAAAATATATATTACGTATTGATGAGTGAGGTCGATACAGTTACACTATGTAGCTAAAAGCCTCACTGCTTTAACGGTGCATGTACTTGTTTCATTAGCAGACGTATCGGGTTCGATTCCCAGTAAGAGAAATTATTATGGAAATTGCAAATTCTTAATGTTAAACTAAAGAGTTTAATTGAACAACTGCAATTATAAATATTGCCGAATAATTATCTTGTATACAAATATATACAATTAAGAGTATCCAATTTATTTACTGTAAAACAAAGTAGCATTAAAATTGCCTTATTACTATAAAACAAACGTACTTTCTTGACTATTACATAAAAATGCAGTTAGCAATTATTTTGACATTGATATACTAGCATTTTAAAAATATGTATCTTATTATATCCATAACGATACATAAAAATAATTTGATGAATACAAGTCAGAAAAATTTCTTCTCCAACCACGCTTATGAGGAGAATCTCCTTAAGAATCGTAGTTTGAATGGCCTTGACAAACCTCATAGCATTATCAGGTGTGGTTAGAGTAGATCTGACCTGACCTTAAGATTATAAACAAAGTTTATATACAAGTTAGAATATATGTTTAGCAAACAGAACAATACCTTAATACATATTTCTTGACAAATAATTCATAACTTACTTACTTTAAAATATTCTTACCATTACAAGTGGTCTATCGACGGAGCGTCGCTTTTGAAACACAGTAGACAAGGAATTCCGGGTCATATTGGCTGAAACAGCTGATACTAACATTTTTGACACTACACACACCTGATATATGAAAAATTCACTTGAAAATGTATGCACGTCTTAGTCACAATAAGTCCATAAAATTTTATTGGAGTTCCAAGCTTTATAAATGAATCTTAGTCTAAGCGATTTCAAATTGTTTAGCCCGACAGTATTTGACCCGCCTTCAAACAACGTAAGCCATCACTCGTGTACAAACTTTCTTTGCAAACGAATCACATACACTGACTGGAAGTTTAGGCAACTGGACGTTCAGGCGACCACTGAAAGCATTATTGCAATCGTTTCATATAAAATTAGATTATACGATGGACGTGTAAAAGCGTCACCGAGTTATTTAGTAAGACTCGTTCGTTGTTTCGGCTACGTCAACATTATTTCAAAATACCGTCGTTTATTAAACGATTTATTAAAATCCAGTGCAAGTAATAGATGTCAACTTTATACACTATTTTTTAGGTCTATCCGATCGTAAAAGTAAATTTAACATTTACTTTTTCATTACATGTTCCGCGAGTTACAGTTTCTTCGAGGACTGACATCACTCTTGTAAAAGTTGTTTATAATTATAAAGTATTAAGTCATCGACTACAAGTAGGATCGCTAGATAATTTTAATGTAATATTTAGGACTAATATTATACTGAGCCTAATATATTATGATGTTAATAATGATGTTCAAACAACTTTGTCCATCAAAGAAACTTTAAAGTTTTTGTATGAGTATACTCACAATACATTGTATTCGAATATTCAAAATATTACATTTTCGAAAAATTAAATTAAATTTTTTTTATTATAGGAATTTTCAATAACCATTTTCTTAAATGATAGTCGATTGATTCGAGTCGAGTAATATATTCATAAAACATAGTATTTAGTCAATAGAATACCTGTCCCCCTAGACAAGATGACATTCTAAGAACGATAACGCTACGTTGGACAACTTGAGCACTACAATTTGTTCTTGTGATTACGTGACAAATAGATATAAAACGTCATTTTCATATATTTTTTAAGCGTTCTATTGACATTAGCGTACTAAGAATGCTATTTTGTCTACAGGCCCTTTTCTAGAACTTGAAAGGCTTTAGGCTTAAACACACTGGGGCAAACTAACACTTCGTTGGTGAAAAATGGAAAACGTTTAGTTATAAAAATTTATTTTAATCATATCCCGAAAAAGAGTGTACGAATGTCTCGCCCTAAAGTAAACTTAAATAGTGGCACACTTAACGTAACATCGACATCTATGCCGACACTAATACTATTAGCAGATTGTCAATACCAAAGATACCCCATTCACATCAGACAGGATAATTTTAACTGACACTAATTTACTACGTGTGAGATTGATAATATACACCTTATTGGTCATATAAACTAAATTTACGGGTATATCTCACTCACTTAAACCGACGGACGTCCATGGCGGGGGTCCACACCAAAGTCTAGGGGTACATAACATAAATGAAATATACTGCATTGAGCCGATATTGACATAGTTTCATGGGTCGTGGTCACATAATAAATGATGTCGGTAGTTGTTTCATGCGAGTATATCAGGGAAGGCGCGGATATCGCAGTTTTATTATTCACAATTACCGTCATTTCAGTTTTCATAACCGCCGTATGTACTCGTAAATATATTCTTAAACGACGAATACTTCCGTTTCAAGCAAAACCACACCTTCGTTGCAACGTGACCTTCCAAATGTAATCTTTTAAGTATAAATCTCAAAATATGCGCGTGCGCAAGCGTCACTCGCCCACATGAAGGAGAAAGTAAATAATTTATCACGTCATTGCCAAAAATATATGGCGTTTAAAAAAAATGTTGTAAGGTAAAGGTAAATTCATCAACTGATAGGGCGTATCAATAAATGATTCAAGATCAACTGGTAAACGTCTTTTTTTAATTTACCCAAAAGTCGGTAAAGATTTTAAGCAAGATTTGTTTTTATGCTCGAGCACGTTTTTAAAAGGATGAAAGAAATGCATGTTATAAGTCGATGCGAAATCAATATCGGTTACATTTTTTTTTAATATTTTGTTTCTAGATTACAAATGGGAAGAAAATATTAGGTTTTTTTTTAACCACAACTTTATACAAACTTATGTGTTTAAAAATTTCAAGAATAACGCCACTCGTGGATCTCTATCGTGCCGTGCAATGAATGGTGCGAGCGTTTGTTTCGCTAATCACTTCCAGTCCCAGATGGACGAATCTAGAAATTTGTATATTCTAGATTTAGACGATTATTACAGCGGAATTGCATTTCATAAATTTTATTTATAATTATTGTAAGTTTTTGAGAATTAATGACAGTGTAATTAACATTATTTTACGTACAGAGTACGTAACTGCGATATCAACGAAAATATGCAAATGGATGCAGTCGAAGCTCAACGGAGGACAAGAAAAACCTACAACTGTTAGTTATAAATTTAAACATGTCAAGTTTTACAAAACTTTATATTTATTTTAGCAGTCGCAAACTTGTCAAAATCAATGTATAGGAAGCGAGACATTTACAAAACACATTTTGTACTTTTCGTCTAGATTTTTCGACCTCTGACTTACAGATAACGCACGGATTCTAGAAACTTGGTATGTAGTAATAAAATTACTTATATGAGCTACAAAAAAATCATTACCGCTTGACATCTCGATTAATCAAATGTGTCATACATTGTCGACGAACTAGCTCGCGTAATATTGCAAGTACACGTATCGCTATCCAGACTCTGGGTTCAATTCCTATAAGGGCCAATCCAGAAAATTTTTGATTGTACTTATTTTAGGACCGAGTTGGTGGAAACCATCATATGAAATCATAGTCATCGTTAACTAGTACTCAATAAAAAAAGAAGTATAAAGATATCGCTTACGGTTTTCAGCAGAAGCGCTTGGTAGATTCTAGTACAATAAGTAAGATCTCTTCTTGGATGAAACCTCACACTTCGTTAAATTGAATACCTCTGTTATAATTTAAATCCAATTAATGAAAAAAATGTTGTATAACGTATATATTGTTTGATACGGTTATATTGGCTATTTCTTACAAGTATATCTTCAGATATTTCTAACAGTTATAGAAATGACGTTTGCCTACTTGTTATAATTAAAGAAGTAATATAAAATTAAACTAAACTCAATTATTTCTCCTTAACTTTAAACTTTCAATTTATTTGAAACAACATTATTAACATCAAGTGTCATCTAATGGAAATTAAAAAAATATATTTTAACTTGAGATGAATAAAAAAGACTCTATTAACAACTGAAAATTTAAACAAAATATATACATATTGGAAGAATGTATGAAGTATCAATTGTAATAATCAGCTATTGGTCAGTTACGTCAGAATGCTGCCCTTATACAATCACAACTGATAAGTGACAATGAAGCCTTATTTGGCATAATTTTTGATTAAACAGTTGAGTTTTGCTACATAGTATAAAAACAATGTAAAACTTTAATTGACACTGAAATAAAGATTAAAATTTCAAATGTCATTGAAATCATTTTTAAACAGATTAGTATATTTGATCCTGCATCACCACATATCTGCACAACATAATATCGTTCGTATATGTAAATAATATAAACCTTGATAATAAGTATATTGCGCTTTAGACGCAAAGAGAGATAATACACTTTTTTATACCACATACATTACAGGGAGTATATACATTAACTTGAGCGTAGGGTACAAGAAGGCAGTCTTATTGCTATGTTGCAATTTCTACTGGACAGCCTAAGAATTTTGTTACGAAAACGGGTGTGTTGTCCAAAAGTGATTTGGTATTACATTATAAATAAACCCAAGGCAGGCATTTCAAATCAAATCAAAAACTCTTTAATCAAGTAGACTCTTACAGCACTTTTAAAACATGAAATGATATCATCTCTGACTGACGATGAGGTTGAAGAACGACTTAAAATCTAAATTCACGAGGGTTCGTTCCTACACCCTCAGTCGAGCATCCTTTCTAGCATCCTCATGTCAATATAATTATAATATTATTTAAAATTATCAAACAACTCGACCGTCATTCCTCGCTACATCTAGTATGCAGCACCAACCCGCAATGTAGCACCACAATGCATCTAACCACTAAGCCTACTTTTCCCATGTCCCGTTCCCGTGGGTATTTCTAGGTAAAATATTTTCTACTAACAATCTAGTTACATAGTCTATCCATTCTAGGGACAACAGATAGACTAAAACTATTTTTTTAGTTTTTTTGCTATAAATATTTGGTATGCGTTTTATAAAAAGTTGTTAATTCAATTGGAAAATTAATTCAACGATTGCGAAGCAATTGTAGATTTTTAACATTTCCGTTTATTAAAAGACTCACTTTAAATAATCTGTACAAATGCATTCGTGTTTTCGTAAACGCAATCGATTGCGAAAAATCGATTGAGGTTATTAAACTCTTATTTCAAAACTCCAACTAGGCATATGGGCAGGTTTGTTGGGTAAAGTAATCATAAAAATAATTTGAATGCAGCAAAAAAACAGCGAGCAATATGTAGGATACTTCGATATTTTTCCACATACCTAAGTTAAAGCGGAAAAAATGCAAAACAAATGCAATTATCACGCAGGCTCATGAAAGTAACGTTTCGGAAAATATTACGCAGAGCGATAAAGAATGAGAGAAAAAATATATTTTTATAAATCCTCAGAGTTATTTATTTAGTTGATGCGTGACTTCTTCTGAATTCATTAATATAAACATTAGTTATATTTTTACTAGCTTGTATCCGCGTTAGACATTGCTATGCAAAATTACATACAAAGTTCAGTAACAAACAAATGACATTAATAGTATTAGCTAAGATTCTAAAATACTTCATTATTGGATGCAGTATCATTATCTACTTAAATAAGTATTTTATGCACATTATGATCGTTTACATCACAAAATTTAAAATAAAATATTTTTTATTGTTGACAGATTTGCGCTTGTCTGCCTGATCATACGTCATGGTAAAGTGCGCCAATCTGGTAAGAGGCAATTTACCTTTTATGGTTTCTACAGCGCATCATATTAGAATATAAATATTTCGCGGTACGTCTTTGCCGGTAGGGTGGTAACCAGCCACAGCTGAAGCCCCCACCAGCCCAGACTCAGACAAATTAGAAAAAGCAATTTCAAAAATCGCCCTACCGGGAATCGAATCCGGTCTCTCCGCTAGCAATGCAAGTACTCATACCACTGCTCCAGCGTGGCCGTCAAATCTCAGGGATTATCACAAAGAATATTAAAACGCGCGAAAGAAATTCACGCGACGGGCGGAATGTTGTAAAAAAAATAATTATTAAGTATTTCTAGTAGTGTAGACATTGTTATATTTAAATCTAATCGATATATTCGACGCATCAAGGCGACGCGGTACTACGACAGATAAAACCTGTAAATATGCTTTACTACAAGTGCGTAGCCGGGGCAGGACGCTAGGTTACGCTTAAAATATATTTTAGAGTTTGTATAAAAATGTAAAATGTTAAATGAAATAGGGTTTATGATCATTGTAATAATAGTTTGCAAAAGTTTTTTAGTAAAACATCGGAACACAGGTTTGCCACTCTTAGTGAGATGTCAAACTAAACATCCAGCTAATTTGTCACTAATTCTGAATAATTGACAGATTTAATATATTGTAGCTCACTATTTCAAGACCTAATGTTTATATAAGTAAAAAGTACAAAGGCATTTCAGAATGCTGCTAATAATTGCACAAAATCAAAGCAACACAAAAAAATTGCTTGTACCACTTTTAACATATAAACACGCATCACTGTTTAGTTACACTATATTGTATTTCAATGTTAATATATTAATGTACTACCAATGTTTGGAACCGACGCATACAAACTGTGATCAAATTCAAATAGAGAGTGATGCCAAAATCCTAGCAAACAATAACACATCACTATGTTTAGATTCGATGCATGCAATTAATGGCTTTATTATTAGCTTATTACAGAATAAAGTTGCTAACAGAATGCCTTGTACGTATCTTTCGTGTGGATATTTAATGTGTAAACTACATTACAATACTGTCAATTCAGTGACAATAAAATGTTCTGTTTTAATGTAATGAAGCACATAATTGTTAAGCTATACTTGTAAACTCTACACCTAAGATCTGATTTGATACAGAATATAAGAGTTTCTCAAGTTTAATTTGCTACACATCATTGCCACACAATTTAGTCCTATAGTGTCCTGGGAAATTGCTATTTTCTGTGATTGAGTGAACTATATATCCTTCACATATAATATCATAAAATAGATTAAAAAGTTTTTTTCTCTATACATATAAAAAATCAGCTTTAGAGAGTAGAACTTTGTAATATCTATATTGCATTAAGTATTTCATAGCCTTTATGTACAATCATCACTACTATAAAATTAGCAATACTTATGAGTTTTAAATAATATCAAGGATTATAGTAAATTCACATAAGGTGTTAAATTAAGTGAAATTAAAATTAAATAAAAAAAAAACAACAGAACACCATAAAAAATTTTCATTGCTGACCGTACCAATAAAGCATCATTTAAAAGGTCAGGGTCTCCTTGTTTTTCTGTTCTCGGTTTTTCAAATATAACAAAGTAATAAGATATTTCTTCAAATTCGGAGAACCTGTGACTCGAAAGATTGATGTCTACCTAAATAATTTCCTTAATAGACATCTAAACTAATGTTATAAAGAGGAAACATTTGTGTTTTTGTATGTATGTATATGACGATGATATTTTGTATGTATGAATATCTGTATATTTCTAATGTTTTCACACAAAAACTACTGGACTGATTTCATAAATATTTTCACCATTTTAAAGCTGCATTTTCACCGAGAGTCAGGCTATATAACTTTCTCAAAAATAAAATAGGGATTACTAATCAAAATGCATTAATCTAACCAAAGGTGTACAAAATTGACCACAAAAAATTGGACATCACTTGTGCTGGAGAAACTATTGATAGAATGTATTAATATCTACAAAATAGTCTATGATACCATATGTCCAACTGCTGTAGTTATGCCCCTATAACTCTTTTAATAAAAGTGCCAACAATAATTTAACCATATTTTTCATACCTCTGTCCTTATGGTAGTTCATTAAAGAGGGCTTCAATACCTGTAAAACACTTTTTAAATTATTAAAATCGGGCATTCCATTCAAAAGATATTCCAAAGATATCAATAATACCCACCAATATACCTATACCGTTTTATTTTTAGCAAGCTTAAATTTATTGGACTGATTTAAAACTTTTTTCATTACCTTCTTGAAGAATTTATCAATACCTGTATTTTTATATTTGCTAATGTCGGATCTTCTATGTAAATAATGTTTCAAATTTAAAAATGTATTAGAGAGATATATATTCATTGTAGAATCTGTATAAAGTTTAGATTGTGTATGTAAGTGTGTATCTAATTATATGAAAGGAAGTAATTAAAAACTAAGCAAAATAAAACTTTAATTTTAAGACAAATAAATCTATAGTCAGACTTAATAGACTTTCCACTGCCACAAAATATATATCTATGTGGGTAAAACCTCAGAGCATTGCTAATATATAATAAAAGTTTGATATAAACAGCAAATAAATCCAAATTGCCTATAACAAAATAATATGTTTTTTAATTTTTATAGGCAAAATGTATTGTTTGTGTTATGACATAACTGACTGGGCAAATTTCATTTTCTCTTATGTCTGAACTGGAATTGGGGAAAGGCTTTAGCTATGGCTGGTTACTACCTTATGAGCACAGCAAACTATTACAGTTTTGGTATGATGCTGAGAAGAAAACATAATATACTTTACAACCTTATCTCACACCAATTCAGAAAGGGGCAACCACTAACACTGCTATATATTTTTATATAACACAATAGTCAGCAATTGTAATAGTGTACATAAATATACATACAAACATCAAAATTAACAACTTATTTATCTACCATAAAAACTTAATGTACTTCACAGGTACTTTTCTTTAGAAAAATGTAGGTATACAAAGATAAGTAAAATATTTGTTTAAACAGTATATGAAGGATTTCTCTAGTAATAATGATTTAATGTAAAATTCAACCCTATTATTAAAGGTTTTTTTTCTCAAATAAATTACAATTATTTCAATTAATGAGAATTTTTATACACCATGTTGGTAGACTAAATTACATACAATGAACAAAAGTGCTCTTAATACAGTGGACATGTGAGGGTAACTTTAAAATTTTGTACATCCATTACCAGTCAAATGTAAGTATTATTAGTTACATATTATACATTATATATAACTATGTATTATAAAAATGTGCTTTCCACATGTTGAAAAATTATTATAGCTTGACAAAGCTTCCAGAAGTTCGTTCAAAGTCTTATTTGTTAAAACATCTCTCCTTAATAAATATACTATATACTTAACTGTTACTAGTAAAACATAATTGTTGCTTGTTATACTTCAATTCTTAGGGTCAAAGTTAATAATACTCAAGTGAGTTACAAATTTATTACACCTATGTCTAAAGCAGAGAATTTTTATAGAATGGTGCTAGTTACAAAAATAGTCCAATGTGTGGGATTTGATATGAGGATTTCTAGTTTGATTTAGAATATCGCTTATGTATAATTTTAAATAGTATTTTGAACAAGCTTAATGTAGCAATCCTGTTCAATTAGCAAAAGGTTTTTAGGTTCCAAATTATACATATCTGCTTGTTTATGAGAGAAAGCGAGAGCAAAGTCTAGGTTATGAATGAAACTAAAAATAAATATTGTTGACAAACTGTCAAATCTGGCTTGCATGAGCAGTTTCATGAATTCAATAACAAATGTTTGTGTTTACAGTAATTCCCATAAGATTATTTCAAAGTGATTGCCTCAAAGACAAACTAATTAGAAGTTTCGAGTTGTAATTTCGTACTTACCTCAGTGTCACTGTCGCCGTTCTTGTTTTTGTCACTTTTAGTCTTCATTGCTTCCAGTAACTAAGTTACACCGCTAGTAACTTAAGTCCACAATATAACTACACACTCGAATTAAGCAGAACCGCATACCATAAACTATTAAAAATTAACTGACATGGCATGGCATAGCTGACTCGCGAGTGTGAAGTATCTTAGTTGACGGTAACGCCGCAAAACTAAAAGTACCGTTTTTTAATGTCAAAATAATTTCAAAAGATACACAAACGCGTAACGTTTATTTTTTTTACTAACACTCGATTTATTTATAAATAAAAAAATAAGTTAATAACAAATACTACAGTATGAAACTGAAGCTTAATAAGACATTAAATATACATACGCTTTATTATTTTGATTAATGATATGACAAGTAAAATGAAATTTGACAATGATGAGCATATGTCAAACAATAGAAAAAGAAAAGTATAGAATAGTCCGCAGTGTGGCCACATAAGAAAAACTTATTGAAAAATATTCATCAATAGACAAAACTTCTTTGAAAATACTATGCAACGACACTGCGACATCATAAAGAGACCAGCCTAATCTTAAATAGGATAGATAGATAGATAGATAGATAATATTCTTTATTGAACACCACGCTAAAAATAGATGTACAATGACTCAGTATAAGGTACTTTTAGTGTGCAATTGGGCGGTCTTATCGCTCATTAGCGATCTCTTCCAGACAACCCTGGCGTTAGGGAACCCGTCAAAGAAAGGAGAGAGAAGGTAAGTGGTGTGTATAAATGAATAGGCATACAATTTCAAAAAATAATATGTAGATATATACAGAATATTGTGAATACATACAAATACTAATACATATACTCGTACATACAAATAAAGACAATAAATATATACGCATATACAAATTAATATATACATATATACAAATAAATAAATACATACATCTGTAATTCCATTTATTCATCCTTATGTTAATCTTGCAAGTCAATATCACTTCGGAAGTGACAAATAATGTTCCGTTACACACTTCTTAAAATTGGAGATACTCTGGCACTGCCGAATTTTCACAGGGAGCGCGTTCCATAAGTTGATTGAACTAATCGTGAATGATTTGTAGAAAAAATTTGTTTTGCAGTGTTTCGACTTAAGCGCAAGCTCCTCGACACGACGTGCGTTGAGAGTATCAATCCGACGGAATTCAAAAGGATTTGGCTTTCGAACGAAAAAGATTGAATACAAGTATAAAAGTATTTCCTACAAGCGTCCTGCGCTAATTTTGTAAAGTTTTACTACTACGGTGTGATAATTGCACACATACTTTTTATTAGAACTTGTTTTATTGTCCTTAGTTTCAGGCTTTTGGACCTGAAATGACAGTTTCGGTGATGGTGGTGTCCTTAAAAATAGGGAAATGTAATATTTAGTGGTATCAAGTAGTGAAGCAATCGTGGTCGTTTTTAGTTAGTTTATAAGAACATGAATGAACAAATGCAAGATTTATGTTTGAAGGTTTCTTGAAAAATTTAGAATTAAACAAAATAATATGTGTATCGAACTTTATTTCAAATTAGCCTGACAATAGAAACTTGCTTATTTCTTGAAAATAATGTTTACTTCTTGGGAGCGGCCTTCTTTTTCACTACTTTATATGGACCTAACTGTCGTCGAACTAATAACCCTCTCCACCAAGCTTGAATAATGATAGCGGAATTGGTCATTTTTTCTACATATTGCCGTGCTTTCTCCCGTTCTTCTTTAAAGTGTAACCACTCTTTCATTGCAATATCGTGTTTCTCTATCTATAAGTGGAAAAATAACGTGATCATAGATAAATCCCTTAGTTTTAAAAAATAGAATGACAATTTAAAAATTACCGTGTCTTCTAAGTAAATTCGTTTATCTAACATATTTTGATAGTCATTTTTTTTAACCTGTATTTTTAAATCTATTCCTTCCATATCCTTATCATATTTATTCATCCACTGCTCTATTTTCGTAAGAGTTTCCTAGAAAAAATAAGAAATTACAAAACATAGTAAAATTCTACCAAGTTTTCCAATAATTCCTTTACAAAAGGTAATTTATTACGTTAATGACAATGTTGCACAGGAGTTCAACTTCAGTGTGAACTCTTTGTTCACTTTCAATTCTATGTTTGTAGTATTCGATTACACGGGTTGGTGCGGATTCCACGTCCTGGATTGACTGCAAGTGTTGCTCAGTGCGAGCGATTTGCCAACGTACAACGTAACGATTACGAATTTCTGCATTAAAACTGGAATCCTAAAATACAATAGTTATTTTATATGTCAGAAGCTTATTCACTTGCGTATACGGTACGTAACAAACGATCTTTTAAAAAGATTATTTAGCAGTGCTGAGATACCGACTTCAACTTCAGCTCTAAGTTTTTCAATTTTCGTATCGGTGTCATAAATTACAGACTTGATGTGAATGCGTTGTTGTCTTAACTGCTTATTCAGTTCCCGACGCAATCTGCAAAATTAGCTGGCTAATAAGAAGAGCAAAGAAAAGTACAGTTGTATAATATAAGGATCATCTTACATTTTGTTTCTAGCTTCTTCTTCGAATAATTCGAAACGATATTTGTCTAAATTTACTATTTTTTTCACCGCATCGTCCAATGCTTCGAAAGTTTCGCTCTGTACCAGACATCTATATGTAGTTGTTATGACTACAATGACCAGTTTTCTATGGATTTAAAATTGTGTCAAATATTACAACGTGGATTTTTTTTATATTTTGCTATGACTCTCCGAACATTTCTTCATGCAAAAGTAGTTCATATTATACCTTTAGGAAAAGTTGTAACAACCTCAACTCTTTATAAAATGGATTTTTTTAAAGTAGACATGGTTTTAAAAGTGCCTACCCCCGTGGTGTTGCGGGTATTCATGAGGATTTCCTGACGTAAAAATAAACTAGACATAGATCAGAAGAGAAGAGTTATATCTTCATTAAAGTTATTACTATCAGCAACAGCTAGCAAGATTAATTATATCAAAGCGATACATTACACACCTATCATTTTCTAGTTTATTTAATTTATACTGGTTACACTCCAGTTGACGTGGATCAATGTTATCTAGTTCATCTTTAACTTCCAGCTGTGATACGCCAAATTTTAGCGCCATATGGAAATCCATATCTGACATTGTCTTGTTCACTCTTAATTCGTTGTTACATTCAACTATGAATATAATAGTCTTTTAAGTTACTAAATAGGATATTAGTGTAATTGTTATAGCAAAATAAAGTCGCAATACTTTACCTAGTATCTGTAATTCAATTAGGACATCTTCTATTACTGTTGCGAATAATGCCGATTGCAAATATGGTAAACTGAAATGTATTAAAAAAAATATATAATCAATTGCATCAATATAAACGTGATATATTTAGAGACATACCTTGTTACAGTGTCTATTTCTGAGACTGTTTCTTCTTGTTGTTCTTTCACTTGCTGCAAAGATAATATTTCTCGCTAAAGGTTCTCTTAAAACAACTATTTTATACAACCAGCAACAACTTCCTATTTAAATGTTTAAGAATATTTTCTTAATCTCCGTAAGGAAATTATATCATTATGTTTTTAATTAGGATAAAAGGTGGAAACTTCAAAAAATTTAATTATATATTGTATATTATACAAGACAAATAAGTTATTCAATAATGTAGTTTTAAAAGAATATAAGGGGGATGTTTTACGAATGTCTCTAGACTAAGACTTGCATCTTTCTAGAAAGAACTGAGATCTAACACAATTATGGGTACTTTTAAACACCATAACAGTCTTACTGTCACAGTTCTTTTATGAGATTTTTATTGTTTCGTATTGGTTTTTATTGAGTAAGTTTTTACAAATGCAAAATTTCCATGTCATAAAAAACATATAAATACCGTAGTCTGTTCACTCGGTTCCTCATCATAAACATTACCCTTTCCCCAAACACTCTGTTCATGACTTACACTACTTATGCGTGGCATTTCTTAATTTTTAATTAATTTATAAGTATTTCGACAAAAGTGATAAACAACCATACGTCAATTATGATCGTTCATTAAACAATCGCCTAACAAGTGTCTCAATGTCATTATTGATTTCATAACCAATTATTATCTGCCTGTATTCTATTATTATATATTTGTTTTGTGAAGGTTATGTGGGCAGGAACTGCTACGCTATTAATGTATTTTTATGGCACCTACGTTAACACTGACTGTAATTGCACCTGATGAAACAATTTAACATGAAATCGCATTAACTTGGTAAGAGGGGATGTACCTCATATGGATTCTGCACAAAATCGTATAGTTTTTTGCCTGGACTCTGCTGGTAACACTAGCCACAATCGAAAATCCAAAGTTGTCTAGACCCAAAAAAATTTCCAAAGTCTGTTCTGACGGAAATCAACCCGAGACCTTCGCTAGCAGGCTTACGTAATATATTAAAACTAAATTCGCAAGGGTAGTCTTTTTTATTTATATTCTCGACTTGCTAAGTATAAGGAATCAAAGTTGACTTAGGCATTGGAAGCTACATTTAAGCAAAGTGTTTTAATTTTTATTTTGTTTTATAATGTCGAGGACAACCAAAAATATGAGCGTACATCACACTCCCATATCTTATCTGTGACTTTATGGGTATGTATCTATGAGTAGTAGTAGTCTGTAATTACCACAGATAATACCTATATGTGTAATTAATATAGAGCTTGTTCTTTAGAACGCTGCACGCAGGAAAGCTCTTGGTTCCTGGCGACATAAATGAGGGATAACCAAAATCGTATAAAATAATACAGCGCCATCTTTATTGTGTATCCGAAAGTAATGAAAAATAAAAACTAGGAGTTGCAGATCTATAACTAGTATATAGATATTATCTAATATACATGTTGTAGGCTGATTGCAAGTGACCTAAGAATATCGCATACCGGATCTAATTGATTTATAATGATTGAACATGAATAATATAAATGTTGATACTCTATACACTAACTGAATATTACAGATTCATAACTTGTAACACGCTGTTTAATAATAAAGCATTCGTAACAATATGATCCTCCTCCAACAGACCTCGAGTCTCGACCTTTCGTGTAAAAGCGAGCTACAGTATATGATTTCCGTGTAAGGTTCAAAAAATTAAAAATCCCTCTATTAAAATCCCACGGCTGGGCCCAGGTCTCCTGACTCATAGGTGAGCTTTGAGAGTTAAGAATTAGCACACCATGTTCCACGTTCAACTATTGTGTATGAATTGTAAATTTAAGTTTTTCAAAAGTTAAAACTTGTATTTGTTTTTGTAATTTCACGACAATTAAATTATTTTATGAACTTTCTTTTCCCATCTTACGAATAAAAATTTATAACCATAGAAGGCCGCGTTGAATTTCAAAAGGTATAAAATTAGGTTGTAAGCGAAAAAGAAAACTTCCTTGGAGCTATAGAATAAACCCAAATGAGCAAAATAAACTGGACTTCACTACTTACTCCAAACGTTTAAAACGAATAATTTCTTTAGCACAAAAACTAAGCAATCCTAAAGAAAATATAAAACAAGTAAATTTTAATAAAAAGTCCTACTGATATTGCAGACGCTTTTAATGATTTTTTTGTTAACCATGACGCTAAAAAAGATAATAATTCATTATACATAGAGTCTTCACAAAGTACCTAACATATCTCATTCTCTATTCGCGTTCCCAATAACATCTCAGGATGTAACCTTGGTGAAAAATAATTTAAAAATACTAACAGCACTGGCTATGACAATATAAGTACCAAGGTTATAAAATATGTATTAGATTTAATTTCACCCATATTATCCTATTTAATAAATCTGTACCTTGAAGAAGGAACATTTCCGGAATTATTTAAAATATCAATAATTAAGGCGATGTTTAAAAAATTGGACAAAGATGAAGTATCATGTTATAGACCCATAGCATTAATCCAAATATTTTCTAAAATTATAAAAAAAATTATTTACACAAACTATTACACATTCTTTGAGAAATATAATATATATATAGTTCTAATTAAATGGGTTTCAGAAAAACAAAATCTATAAATACTACTATATATGAATTTATTAGAAATATAACAACAAATGTAGACAATAAAAAAATAGTATAAGCCTTGTTTATGAATTTATCCAAAGCATTTGATAATGTAAACCATAACATACTTTTCAAAAAACTCAATAAGTATGGAGTTGAACTTCAGTTTAATAAAATCCTATCTTGAAAATCGGACTCAAATCACCCAAATAGACAGAATAGATGAAGAAACACTATCAGAAACTAAATATTTTTCTAAAGCTCAAAGAATAACTTGTGGAGTATTAGGACCACAGGGGAGTGTATTAGGACCACTACTTTTTTATACATATCTTACTTTTTCATACATCATACTTTTTACACATCTATATAATAAGTCTGCCACAAGTCATTAGTTGTCCTATGATAATTTTCGCAGATGATTTATTGTACCGTAATTTACACAAGTGACAATATTAAAGAATACGAAAACGTAATAAATAATAGTTTAGTAGATTTAATGAAATGGTTCTTTGAGAATAAACTCACTTTAAATTTTAACAAAACAAAAATAATTAAATTTCTATACATACGCAGTAAAATTAACTATGAGCCAACCCGCCTGCCAAGCGTGGTGATTATGGCATATCCACTAATGACACCGGCTCCGAAACATGGTCGCTGACTATGGGCCTCATACGAAAGTTCAGAGTCGTTCAGCGTGCGATGGAGAGGGCTATGCTCGGAATTTCTCTAAGTGATCAAATCAGAAATGAGGAGATCCGTAGCAGAACCAAAGTCACCGACATAGCCCTACGAATCGCGAACCTGAAGTGGCAATGGGCGGGGCACATAGTCCGAGGGACCGATGGACGTCGAGGCCCGAAGGTGCTGGAGTGTCGACCCCGCACCGGGCGGCGCAGTGTAGGGAGACACCCCACAAGGTGGACCGACCACATCAAGAGGTTCGCCGGTAGCCGCTGGAGCCAGGCGGCGCAAGATCAGGTCTTGTGGGCATCATTACGTGAGACCTATGTCCAGCAGTGGACGTCCATTGGTTGAAGCGACGACGACGACGATAAATATTAACTATTCTGGCAATATGATTAACAAAACTTATGAAACAAAATTTTTAAGTTTGTATAATTGACCAACATATCACCTGGCAATCTCATGCTGACCATGTGTCATCAAAAATTAAATCAGTTATCTTACGCGTTACGCATGCTAACAAAAAAGGTCGATAAGACAATATTATTGGCAGCATTCCAATCTACGCAATAGTATAATTTTCTGGGGAAATACCAGTATGATTAATCAGTTATTTGTTGCTCAAAAAAGATGCGTAAGAGTGCTGTTCCAAATACAACAAAAATATAGTTGCAGGCCATACTTCAAAAAACTAAATCTTCTTACGGTATCATCAAATTTCAGATTCCAGTTTATAAAACCACATTTTTTAATAAAAGCATCTAATTTACGGCTATGAAAATATATAATAACTTACCTCAGAATATACAAAAATGGCATAACATCAATATATTGAAAAAAAATTGTATGACTTTTGAATTTTTAAGACATTTTATAATATTAAAGAATTTTTTACAATTAAGTTTTATAATCAAATACAATATATTTTCGGCACTAATTTAACTATTTTTCTTATTATTTTTACTCGTATGTACAAATTCATATTTTATTCAAATTTATATACAATTACGTTGTAAATTTATTTTCATGCGTATAGATTTAAAATTTGGTCTTTTTACACTGAATTGTATTGCACGCCACATTAGGCATTGAATTGCAACAAAGAANTCCATGACGTCAAAATAAAAATTCTGGCCAAGTTTTACATACCGTAAAAGACATAGTTTGTAAATGTGAAGATTTTGTTAAAGGGAAAGTTTGATTTTTTAAAATTAACACCCCCGCAAACCTCCTTCCGGTTAGAATTTCGCAAAATCCGTTCTTAGCTGACCTCTACTCTTCAAAAGGAATATTCCTACCAAATTTCGAGTCTCTACACTTTGTGGTTCCAGAGATATCGTGATAAGTCAATAGTTAACAACCCCGCAATCTTCCTTGCGGGTGGAATTACGTAAAATCCGTTCTCAGCTGACCTCTACTCGTCAAAAGGATTAATCTTACCAAATTTTAAGTCTACGCCTTATGGTTCCAGAAATATCGTTATGAGTCAATAGATACCTGGATATCTCTTTTATATATATAGAATATATAATAACACAAGATGAAACACAAAACTAGCAATTACACCAGTAGTTTCCCCAAATATTTATGATATATAAAGTCCGCGAAGTTGTCGCGTGGGTAATCTTTTTCTTCTTTTTGTTTAATGGAAATAATAAAACAATGTTTTCATTAATAAGGGAATTCTTTTGTTTTTATCAAAAGTTTACTGTTCCGATGAACAATTAGCGGGTTACTACCTATTTACTATCCAGCATCGATATAGGTTATCCATAAGGCTAAAGAGTACAGAAAGTGTAAAAGCAAAACCATACTCGTCTCGATACAATTATTTATTCCTTCTTTATCAGATTTTCATCAGTAACAGTGTTACAGCCATTCAATCTTCCCTACGAAGTCGTAATTCAAACATAAATCACTTTCTTCTAATTTTCAATACGGAACATAATTCCAGCCTTGCTTGCCAGTTGCCAGTACCAACGCGCCGACAACTGAACTAAGCATAAATCCTCTTTGGCGCTCTGCTTACCGTGTGCCCACTAGTCCCTGAATATAATATAATAGCTATCGCACTCGACTGCTTTAGCTGGATCCAAGGGCGCGTAACAAAAGCTTATCAATAGAACAATCTTACTTCTTTAATATGGATTGGGTCGTAGGCATCTCCGAAAGAAATAAAAAATACAACATTTGGTTACTATTTCTATATTTTAAGAAACAAAACCGCATAAAACTAAAAATAATCATCTAAATTTTGGAATAAAAATTAACAATTTAACACTTTTTATATCAAAATAAATAAACTACAGTTAATATCTAAATTTATCGGGTCATCGTTTATGGACTACAAAATTATTATAAATTTAAATATTATATAAAATTGTATTCTATCAATTCAAATGCCGTATTTACTTCTTCTTCTTAGGTTTATCTTCGGGTTTAGCAGCTCCACCTTTTTTCTTAACTGGTTTGTAAGGACCTAGCTGTCTCCTTACAAGGAGACCACGCCACCAAGCTTGTATTGTGATAGCGCAGTTCGTCATCTTCTCGCGGTATTGACGTGCCGCTTCTCTCTCTTCTTTGAAGGTCACCCAGTTCTTAATCAGTTCTGCATGCTTTTCAATCTAAAAAGATGATAGCTGTGTTATTTGTCGGAATTATTCAAAGGCTTTGCTGGCGCATTGCTTCGAGTACTCGGTTTGCTAGCAGAAGTCCCAGGTTCCATACGTAGGGCGAATTTAGTCTGAGTCTGGACTGCTGGGAGACTTCGGCCGTGGCTAATAACCATCCTACCATCAAAAACGTGCCGTCAAGACAGATTTGTGTTCTGGTTAAAAAATAGGGATCCCTAAGAAAATTCATTAATGTAACCCAAGGTGTGAAACATAAAATCTGTTATCGCGTGCGCTGCGGAAACTATTGAAGATAGAACAAAAAAATGTTACAGTGTTATAGAACGTATCTATCTACAAAAAGTCTACGATACTTCATGTCCAACTACTGTAGTTATGCCACTGTAACTACTTTAATACATTTTAAAAGTTAATAAAAGTGCAGACAATAATCAAACCATGTTATTCATACCTCTGTATTAATGCTTATACTATTAAATTATATTTTATTAAAGACCGTTTCAATACCTATAAAATACTTAAAAAAAATTAGAATCGGCTATCCATTTAAAACATCTAATGAATTTAAAAATTTAAATCTAAAGAAAATAAGGTATCCCGAGTCGAACTCCCACAAGACGTTCTAAAGATGTCAATTAATAAATTCAAAGTCTTTGTTAAAAGAAAGTTGATAGAAAAATCGTATTATAAGTTGCAAGATTACCTAGACGATAGAAACGCTTGGGAGTGAACAAATTGCTCTAATTTTAATTAAAATATAGTAAACTAATTTGTTATTGTAATGATGATGGTAAAAAAAAAAACCCGACTGAGTTTGTTGTGGGTTCTTCTCGGATCAGGGCGCGAAGGAACCCTCGTAACTTTAGATTTTAAGCCGATCTTGAGTACCGTCATCAGATGTATATTAGAATCAGAGTGTGGAAAAAAATATAATTTGACGATTCAAGTGCTGTAATATGCCTACTTGAATAAAGATATTTTTGATTTGATTTGATTTGAACTCTAAAAATCTACGTCAAATTTAGTGTATAGTGAAGTTCTGAGACAATAAAGTATTACAAATAAATCTTCTTCTCTAATATTATATACTAGCGGATCCCGCGACTTCGTCTGCGTGGAATGTTTTTTGGGTAGCATTATCATTAATTTAGGCGAATTGTTTTACAAATAAGAAACATACGTATAAATACTCCAATAAGCTATTTGCTATGTATTACTGCAATATCGTGACTAGACAATAGTTAATACCCCCGCAACCCCTCTTGCGGGTGGAATTTCGTAAAATACGTTCTTCGTTGTCGTCGTTGCTTCAACCGATGGACGTCCACGGCTGGACATAGGTCTCACGTAATGATGTCCACAAGACCCGATCTTGCGCCGCCTGGCTCCAGCGGCTACCGGCGACCCTCTTTATGTCGTCGGTCCACCTTATGGGGGGTCTCCCTACATTGCGCCGCCCGGTGCGGGGTCGCCACTCCAGCACCTTCGGGCCCCAACGTCCATCGGTCCGTCGGACTATGTGCCCCGCCCATTGCCACTTCAGGTTCGCGATTCGTAGGGCTATGTCGGTGACTTTGGTTCTGCTACGGATCTCCTCATTTCTGATTTGATCACGTAGAGAAACTCCGAGCATAGCCCTCTCCATCGCACGCTGAGTGACTCTGAGCTTTCGAATGAGGCCCATAGTCAGCGACCACGTTTCGGAGCCGTAGGTCATCACTGGCAACACGCACTGTTCGAAGAGCTTTGTCTTCAGGCACTGAGGGATATTGGACGAAAAGAGATGCCGTAATTTCCCGAACGCTGCCCAACCGAGTTGGATTCGGCGGCTAACCTCTTTGTCGAAATTGGACCTACCTAGCTGGACTATGTGTCCCAGGTATGTGTATTCGTCAACAATTTCGAGAGCTGAGTTCTCAACGATGACTGGGTGGAGCGGAACATGGATATTGGACATAACTTTCGTCTTATCCATGTTCATTTTTAGGCCCACCTGTCGAGAAGCTCTGCTGAGGTCATCGAGCATTGCATTGAGATCTTCCAGAGTCTCTGCCATAATGACCACGTCGTCGGCAAACCGTAGATGAGTGATGTACTCGCCGTTGATGTTGATGCCCAGTCCGTTCCACTCCATAAGCTTAAACAGGTCCTCCAACGCCGCAGTAAAGAGCTTCGGGGAGATAACATCTCCCTGTCGCACTCCACGCTGCAGTTGGATAGACTCTGTGCTTTGGTCCTGTATACGGACTGACATAGTGGCGTTTTCGTACAAACACTTCAACACGTGTATGTACCGGTGGTCAATTCGGCATCTCTGCAAAGATCTCAACACGGCCCATGTTTCCACCGAATCGAAGGCTTTCTCATAGTCCACGAACGCCAAGCAAAGTGGCCGATTATACTCCTCGGTCTTCTGTATAATCTGCCGCAGCGTAAAGATGTGGTCTATGGTACTAAAGCCTTTTCGGAATCCGGCTTGTTCGGGGGGCTGGAAGTCGTCAAACTTGCGAGCGAGACGATTCGTAATGACCCTCGAGAACAGCTTATAGACATGACTTAGCAGCGCAATAGGTCTATAGTTCTTCAATAAGGTGTTGTCACCTTTCTTGAAGAACAGAACTACCACGCTCCTATGCCATGCCTTGGGCACCGTGCCTTCCAGAATGACGGAATTGAACATTCGCTGAAGGACTTTAAGAATGGGTTTTCCACCCGCCTTCAGGAGTTCCGCTGTGATTCCGTCATCACCCGGTGCCTTGCCGTTCTTCATCTGTTTGAGAGCCATACTAATCTCGTACAAGCTGACGTCCGGGATATCTTCGGTATAATGCCGGGTCAGTTTGGCACGGGGATCTTTAGCCAAACTATCAATAGGCTTGCAAGTCGATGTGTACAACTGTCCATAGAAACTCTCAACCTCCCTCCGAATCTCAGGTCCAGATGCAATGAGTTCGCCGTTATGGGTCTTCAGCCGCGTCAACTGGCTCTGACCGATAGACAAATCTTTTGCGAACACTTTAGTGCCTTTGTTGCGTTCGATGGTATCTCGTATACGCTCGGCATTAAAGTGTCGCACATCACGCTTTTGCGATTTAGAGATCTGTCTATTGATCTGCCGATATGCGGACGCGTCTGCTGTAGACTGCAAGCTCATTGCATGTCTCTGTTCCATGAGATTAAGAGTATGGTCTGAGAATCTCTTGGTTTGCTTTTTACGGGGTTTATAAAATTTCATCCCAACCGTATGGACAGTTTCCACTAGCCTATCGTTTAGCTCGTCCACAGATTCGCAATCCTCGAGGCAGGCGAAGCGGTTTTGCAGCTCTAGTTGAAAGCTCTCGGGGTTTTGGATATGCGCGCGAGTGGGTCGGAGCGTAGACTTCACCAGTCTGAACCGCTCTCGGTGTACGTTGATATTCAATGTGCCTCTTACCATACGGTGATCGCTCCCAGTTTTCACTTGATTGATCACAGAGACATCATTGAATATGTTCCGTTTCGTAGACATGATGAAGTCAATCTCGTTTCTCGTGGAACCATCAGGACTCAGCCAGGTCCATTTTCGGAGCGGCTGTTTCTTGAAAAAAGAGTTCATCATATAGAGTCCCTCCTTTTCCATGAAATCAGCGAGCATCTGTCCCCTCTGGTTCCGTTGCCCATACCCAAATTGCCCCACTCTCAACTCTGCCCCGCTTCGTTCGCCGAGTTTTGCGTTGAAATCACCCATAACAACGTTGTAGAAGGTCCTAGAGGTATGCATGGCTTTGGAAATGTCCTCATACATAACCTCTACATCATCATCTGGATGCGATGATGTGGGTGCGTAAACCTGGATGACCTTCAACGAATACCGTTTGGTAATTCTGAGTATCAGGTACGCTACCCTGTTGGACACGCTGTTAACTTCTACAACGCTGTTGACGAGAGATTTGTGGACGAGGAACCCGACACCACCTTGGGACTGGTGTTCGCCCTCCCGGTAGTAGAACAAGTTACCGGATTTGAGGATTATCGTGTCCTCCCCCTCTCTACGGACTTCCGACAATCCTATAATATCCCAGTGTAACTTGTTTACTGCTTCTTCCAGTTCGAAGATCTTTTCGTCGGTCCTCAAAGTGCGTGCGTTGTATGTTGCCAGGTCAAGTCGTCGGGGTTGGCAGCGGAATCTCTTCCGGAGATTCTTAGCACCCCCTGCCCCGCCGTTACCGTAACCGCTGCCAGAGCTAGGAATAGCGGGGTTGCCGGTGACTGGGGGCCATTGCTGCCTTGTCGTGATCATTCGTGGATTTGCCATAATCACCACGCTTCGCAGGCGGGTTGGTGATCGCAGTGCTGACCCTCTCGCACCGATAACGCTACTGCCCGTTATCGGTCTGTGGCATTTAGGCCAGCGGAGAATGGATATGTCGTCATTTATCGGTGGGATGTTATAAATAGGAAGTGTCGGTAATTCAAGAAATGGAGATACGGGGGGCATTTGGGTTGGGATTAGGACATTAGAGAGGATAGTGTAGAGCGGTAGAAACAGCTCGAGGTACCCGGGGTCGCTTACCCGCGTGTTTAGTTAGTAACCGGACAGATTATATGACTAAGCACCCTCTAGGTTAAAACCGTTCTTAGCTGACCTATACTCGGCAAAAGCAATATTCCAACCAAATTTCAAGCCATATGTTTCCAGAGATATCGTGATGAGTCATTCAATAGATACCTGGATATATCATATATATATATGTCCTTTACGGCCTTTGAAACCATACAACCGATATGTCCTAAACTGGTTACATTAGAAAGACAATAATGCAAAGATCGATTTAGGACCTACTCACTTGTCATAAGATGTTCAAAACGTTTAAATTTTAGCAAGTGACCATCTTGCGCAACATAGGCGGTCATTAAGTACGAATTTACCAATACTCTCATGGAAGCAGAAACTATGTGGTTGTACTACCGGGAATAGGAGATGAAAGTTTCTGAGAAAATAAATAGAAATAAAAAAAGAGTTATACCGTCTCTTCAAGACCGATTCTCTTGTTACGCATATTCTCGTAATCATTTTTCTTAATCTGTATCTTCAGATCCAGGCGTTCCATGTCCTTCTCGTATTTTCCCATCCAATGTTCTACCTTTTCCAGTACTTCCTAAAAGGCATAGACTCATTTGAGTAAACTTAATTAGTTAAATTCGAATAAAAGCTGTCTTTCTAAAAACTACATTCATTTTCATTCATCTTCAAGCCTTTCGGTGACAGAGAAAACATCGTGAGGAAACCGGCATAGCCTAGGAGTATCATTGTGGATTTATATTCTAAAACAAAAAATATGAGTGAGGAAGTTTGTGGTCAGCAACGGGACATTTATAGGCTGAGCACATTACGCTATTTAATTACAATTTCACTTTGTACTTTCAATGACATTCATATAAAAAAATTGTTCCCAAACTGGAAATCCAAGCGTTATAAACGTAGCAATACGTAGCTATTATGTTCTTGTTTCTATATATAAAATACTAGAATATACGAATGATTATTATATAGATACATAGATAGATAGATAAACACTTTATTGCATACTTTTAAATTACAAAAGTGACAACTAAAACTAAATAACAGTAAAATTATATATATCCAAAAGCATGCAACGGGCGGCCTTATCACTAAATAGTGATCTCTTCCAGGCAACCCCACGAAGAGATCCTGACTGAGAGGTTTGGGTTAGTGTCTAAATCCACTAAATAACTTATTACATAACATAATATATTTACATATATATATATACATATACATTCAAATACACATATACTACATATTTATAAATGTATAACTGTAAAAACAAACAATAAAAATTAGCGACCAGACAGATAAAATATTTTTACGCGTCTTTTAAAACTGCCCAATGTTTGACAGTAGTATGCTTTATTGAACACCACAAGAAAAACAATAATAATACAATAGTAATTCTAGTGTACAATGGGCGGCCTTATCGCTAGTTAGCGATCTCTTCCAGACAACCCAACGTATAGGGAGACCGTCAGAGAAAGGAAAGAGTAGGTAATATAAAAAAAAATTAAGTAGACACACGTATCTTACTTTAAATATAAACATATACATAAATAATTACTACATATATTTAGGTACATTATTAATTATTTAAATAAAAATAAAATTATTAAAATTTCAATAGTGATTGAAAACTATTAAAATTAATATTGAGTGGGTGATTAACGAATAAATTTGAACAAGATATGCGTAGAGAAAATGTCTGCTTACGGTAGGAATTAAATAAATAAACATAAACTGTTATTAATAGTATTAGTAAGTTCTAACATTTATATTTATATTAGTGAGCAGTTCAATTTCCGTATGGACCCGCTGCTCATGCTCAACTTTGCGCTTCAACTCCTCGATGTTCTGCGTTGGTGTTATTTCCTTGTCAAATATTGTCTGCAAATGTTGTTCGGTGCGTGCACGTTGCCAGTAGCCAACGTATCGTGTACGTATCTCGGCGTTTAATTCGGCGTCCTAAAATAAATCATTACATAGTATTTATAGCAAGGATTTTAATGCAGATTTCAACAATAGATAAAGTGATTCGAGAGGTAAGTTTATATGTATAATATTATAGTACAGAAAAGCCGAGAAATTCAATGATTTGTAATATGATGCTGTAGCTAACATATAATCGCAAACACAGGCTTAAATTTACGAGATACAACAAATTAAGGTGCTACGGAATTGTGTGTCTTTAATAGAAGAGCACCCATTTTTGTGTTTTACTTAGATTTTATACAGTACAGGATTATTCCTCTTCCAGTTAAATACTAATGTATTGCACGTTTTAGTATCTTCATATAGATCTAAACTGCGCTTAACAGCATTCCATTCAAATAGATATTTCAGAAGATATCAGATATTTAAAAAGCGGGGCACAGCGGCGGCGGGCGCAGGATATGACAAATTAAAATAATCCTGTCCTGTCATCCTGTGTGGATTAGAGTGCTGGGCCACCAAAGGGGAGAATGAAAGGAAATTGCATGCAGCGGACATGCGAATGTTAAGATGTGTGGAGTGACAAAATTAAGAATGAGTATATTAGAGGAAGTGTGAAAGTAGTCACCGAGATGTTAAGGAGTGTAAGGCTAACCTGGTATGGACATGTAATGAGAAGGGAGGATAGCCATGTATGCAAGAGGGTCCTAAATATGATGGTAAGCGGCAGGGCCGGGAGAGGGCGACCAAAAAAGTGTGGATGAATTGTGTGAAAGAGGATATGTGTATAAAGGGTGTGAATGTAGAAATGACAGCGGATAGGGTGAAGTGGCGAAAGGAAACATGCTGTGCCGACCCCACCTAGTGGGTTAAGGGCAAGAAAAACAAACAATAGTTTGATAATTGAACATTTATTAAAAAATAAGAAAATCGGAGAACTCACTTATAAAATTTGGCTATGTCTTCATAGCCAAATTTTATAAGTGAGTGTCTTCAAGAAATTAATTGTTGAGCTTAATTGTATACATACAATATTAATTCCATACAGGTTTTCTCGATAGGATCTAATCTTATTACTTACTTCCACTTGAGATTTCAAATATTCAATTTCATTGTTCGCATCGTAAGTAACAGATTTAAAGTGATTTCGTTGCTGTCGAAGTTGTTTGTTGGACTCACGGCGAAGCCTATTAGAAAATATATGTATACATGGATTGTCACATATATACAATTGTCTTTAATATTTTACAAATTATTAAAGTGAAACTTCTTTAGGGGGATGAGGGTAAATATTTAACGGATGAAACGCATGATTAGTCACGTCAGACGCGTCACGAAGATGTGCAGCGTTTTATTTGCTAATTCGTTTGAAAGATAGGTAGTTTTAATATTTAGAGATAACATGTGGCATTTTAATTAGCCACTCATCATTTAATATACTATTTTTCATAAAATATAAAGTGAGAATATTTTATAAATTCTCTTTTCTAAATTTTAAATTCAATGACAAAATTTAATTAATAATTTCTAATATCGACTAAAACACGTGTCATTTTTATTTACAATACGTCATTCAAAATTTTAATGACAATAAATTCATGACATTCCTAAAATAAAATGTCTTACTTTTCTTTCACTCTTAAGTCTCGGAAGTCTAAAGTGTACTTTTTACGCACGCACTTATTCTATTATTATTTCGCTGCTCCCTATTAATAAAGTCGGATCTACCAAAGCACAACCAGCCCATAGAGAGATAGAGCATTAAAATTTGTTCATGTGATACATCGATATCGTACGTCATTCCCATACATTTTAAGCGTTCTACTGGCGTTAGCGTAATTCAAATGTCATCTTTTCTACAGGTAAAGATTCAAACGAGTTAAGCAGCGGCTCTCCTGAACCTGGTTGTGCTTTTGGAAATCCGACTTTCTTAATAAGGAAGTATTTAGTTCTGATTAGATATTGCTAAAAAGTTAGACTCGAGAAAAGCTTTATGGATAGAAAATTTATATTGCTTGAGAGACCTAAAAAAGGTAAGGTAAGTAGCAGCCCATTGCCGTCCCACTTCTGAGCACAGGCCTCCTCACTCATATGAGAGAGGGATTTTAGACCATAGATCCACCACGCTGCTCCACTGCGGATTGGCAGGCATAGTACACAAGTGCAATCTCTATTCCTTCACTCTCATAATCCGATGTGACGGGAATCCAACACGATCGGAGAGAGATCAGGCGCAGGACCGACGGCTTAACGAGCTCTCCGAGGCACGGGGGTGGCTCACACCGCCAACTTCCCGACTTCGGGCCAATATTGAGAAAATCTTAATAGAAAACTCAATATCAATTTTTGAATTGGCCCGACCCGGGACTCGAACCCAGGACCTCATGTCTGTAGTAGAACATGCTAACCACTAGATCAATGAGGCAGCCAGACCAAGAGACCTAAGAAAATATATAACAGTTATGAAAAAGTGTTAAACAAAACTAATATTTTGGAGGTGACATACCTCTAAAATTCTTAATTTCGCTTAGCACTATGTAAATAACTTAAAATATGAAAAATATTATATTACTTATAAACAAACATTTAAGTAAAACCATAACAAGCTAATTGTTTCTCACATGTATAGCATTCTCACGATTTTCTTCGTGAACGCTAGACTAGAAATAATTTTAAATAAGAAGTAGATAAGTTCTTAGAAAGTTAGCTCAGATGTGTCTGTTTAGGATTACATCTGCCTATTTTCTGTTAAGATTATTATTTTTCAGTTTTTGAAAAATCCCTTAAATTTAGTCAATAATTTAGTTTTGTTCCAGATTGTGTAGTTTCATAATACAAAAATTATAAAAGCCAAAGTCTGAAATACTACTACGTACTACGTACGTATAAATATTACTACGTACACTTTATTCCTGCATTCTTCTTCCGCCAGGTAGACCATACGCTCTTCGTTCTGAACAATCTGATTAACTGAGTCAACTATAGCTTGAAAATTCCTTTCAGTGCAAAGATTTAGATAAGTATCGCTTAAAACTTGCATCACAAAACGTCTGCAACGTACATTTATTGACATAAATACCTTAAAAAGTACGTGCGTACAAAGTACACATGTCAGAAGTGACACTTCTTTGGCAATTTAATTTTTAAGTCTTGTTTATAGACTTAGAGAGAGGGGAAAAGGAAGATATGTTAGGAATTTAATGATTTTACTTGTCATTAAAATAATAAAAGTGGAAAATTAGTACAAACAATGTATTGAAATCTCAAACGACGAATTGTAAATAAAAATGTCACGTGTTTTTTGTCAAAATTAAAAATTATTAACTACATTTTGAATTTAAAATTTGAGAAAAGAGAATTTATGAAATATTTTTATTTTATATTTTCTGAAAAATAGTATTTTAAATGACGAGTGGCAAATTAAAATGCCACATGATATATGTAAATATTAACACTACCTAACCTTCATATGAATTACATAGGAAACGCTGAATATCTTCGTGACGCTAATCACGCTATTCATCCCTCAATTTTACCCTTATGCGCCTTAAGACTGTAATTTTTATAAAATCTAAACAATAAACCACTTTTACGCTCACATAAAAGATATTGCTTTTTATATATTAATAGCATGTTATACAATGTGTAGTTTATAAAAACACTAAAGGTGCCTTTCGGTGGCACTCGAGTACAGTAGGTTTTTCCCGCGTTGTCTTACAGTAGATGTCGTTATTTGAGTGCATCATCTTGGAGATTTCGTGACGAGACAGTGACGGAAACCAGTTCTTACTGAGCGTCTACATCGCAAACGAAGTATGTATAATGTACGCCGATTTCAAGTCAATCGAGCGATTAGTTTTAGATAAGTCTTGATGATCAATCGGTACTCTTTTTCGCTTATGCATAATCAATTTTAATTAGAGTACGTCCTGTCTAAGGAAACAGATTATTTGATACTGTTGTATTAATCACTAATGAATGCTATTATTATTTTTATATAGATACGTTTGGTGGCCTGGAAGAGATCGCTATTTCAGCGGTAAGACCAATTGTACTATTAATGTGTTGTTTATGTTTTGGGTGTAAATAGTGTTCTATTATATTGATTCTACCTGTCAGCTTGAAGTTTATTCAACTTATACTCCAAACATTCAAGGTTATTTGGGTCAATTTCCTCCAGTTCATCTGTTACCACTTTTTTCTCGACACCATATTTGTCGGCAAGGAGAATCATCATTTCTGCCATCGTCTTGCATATTCGAAGTTCCGTGTTACACACATCTTAAATACACAAAATATCTTAAATACGTCAATGTTCCGGATTAGTGCAATAAATTATTATAGGACTTATTTTTGTTACTTGTTGGACAGGTTTTGTTTTTACTCAATATGATATACACTTCAAATATCCCGTTTCTATAGTAATTTCGGAAAGAAGTTGTTTAAGTTTCAACTCATAGCATTTGGTTCACCTGCTTCTGAAAGCTTCGTCAATATAATATAAAATTGTCAGTGAAAAGTTTCGTCTTCTATTTTTATATTCTAATGGGGCGGAAATTTGGCAAATACAATATTGCGTACTTTTGAAGCATTGTAAGCACGGGGCTTACAATGCTTCAAAAGTACGTAGACTGAAATTTAAAATTACATCTATAAAATCAAATAAAAATGTCATCATAAAAGGGCTAAGATTCTTTGAGAGAATCACTAACAAATTTGTATGATTTATAAGCCTATTAACTCAAAGGTACACTGAAAATTGAAAACACTGAAAAAAAAATGTTTCTCTTAAACTTTGACGCTTATTAATTTTATTGTAGTTAATAGGAAAATTTTGTATAAAATGTTTAGTGCCGCATTCAATCTTTATTAAGTTTAGCCCATTAGAGTTAAATTAAGGAAACTCATTTTTTTGTGTATTTCTACATCACAAAAGTTTCTAAATTTTTCTAATTATGAGCTGTCTATAATGAGACAATCAAGCTTATAAATTTATGTAGATTTTACAATTAAAGTGCAAAAAAAGGACGTTGCTGTTCGAAGTTTTATTTTATGATTTCTTTGTTAAACAAAAACTGCTATTTTATTACCTAAGATTCTTAGCTGTGTGATGATGTCCTCTAAAACTGTAGCAAATAAGCACACCTTGAAATAGGGTAACCTAAAATCATATTATTATTTTAGGTACCTCAAATTACAAAATTGCCCACTAAAATTAAAATAAAGTTTAATTTTCGGATAACGTATTTTATTTCGATTTCTATAATATATCTACTACGAGAATTACATGTACATAACGCGATTTTTCAAAAAGTCAGGCCATTTCCTTTTCACTAAACATTTTAGACTAAATAATGATATATCTAAGTTAATACAAAAAAATTAAAAGTGCGTGCGTACAAAGTACATATGTCAGAAGTGAAACTTCTGATGGCAATTTTAGATTCAACAAAACTAAAACTTTAGATTTCCGAGACTTAGATGGAGGCAAAAAGGAAGATATGATAGGAATTTTATTGTCATTAAAATATTAAGTGTCGAAAATTAATACAAATAATTTATTGAATTCTCAAATGACGAATTGTAAATAAAAATGCCACTTGTTTTTGGTCAATATTATTAATATTAATTATATGTTGATTTTGAATTTAAAAAAGAGAATTTATGAAATATTTTTAGTTTATATTTTATGAATAATAGTATATTGAATTATTAAATGACGACTGGCAAATTAAAATGCCACATGTTATTTGTAAATTTTTTAAACTACCTAACCTTCAAATGAATTACCATAAAAAACGCTGCACATCTTCGTGATGCAAATTTCGCGTTTCATCAAAAAAAAAATCCTCTCATGCATCTAAAGAAGTTTCACTTCAAAAAATAAGTTATTATTAACTACTTATTCTTACTGTAACTATTGACATGACGTGATAATGAAAGTTTTAAATAAATACTATTTATGAAATATAAAATGGAACTGTGACTTTAAAAATTAGATTACTTGTAAGGATCCGGTTCATCTGGTGTATCATGGACCTGGAAGAAACAGATGTTTTTTCAGAAAAATGTTATTTTTTGGATATAGATAAAAGCATTACATTTACTTTCTATAATTAACACGTTTTTATCATTCTTGTTAGGTTTGCGCTCGACTGTATTCTCACCTGATGCTGATATAGTCTCAGATGCAAGCACAATAAGCTGGGATCACACCTGATGGTAAGTGTACATTCCAAGATGGAAGCGCGTTAATCTGGTAAGAGACAATTTACCTCTTATGGTTTCTTCACAGCATCGTACCGAAACACATATCTCTTGTTTGGCGGTACGTCTTTGCTGGTATGATGGTAACAAGCCACGGTCGAAGCTTCCCACCATTCCAGACTTAGACAAATTAAAAGGTGCAAATTCCTAAATTTGTCCCGCCGGGAATGGATCCCAGGACCCCTGATGTGAGTACTCGAAGCCGAGGCCGTATTTTTAGACAAGAAATTCTTTCAAAATAAGAGTTTAATTTACTTCAACTTCCGTGTCATGTCCCGATTCGCTGAAATCACTAGCACGTCCCCACGAAGCCTCAACGGCGCTAATAATTCTTTTACGAGACGACATTGGTTAAAATAAAAATCTAAAATAAAATTACATTTAAAAAGGTGTTTAAAAATGTACGTGTCATATGAAAGTTACTTCAAAAATGTTACTTTTTCATAGTTCAAGTATTTTTATTTACATGGGTGGTGTAAAAAGGTTGAATAGATTTTTTTATCTTGGTAAACAGTATATTTAGCTGTATAATATAATATTTTATTGAAGGATTTAAAAAAGATTACTAGTTATGAGGAAGCCTGGTGCTACTACAAAATAGATTCATTAAAACCAAGAAGAGAAGTAAGTTATTACAAGGAATAATGACCGGTAAAGTTGATTGTTCCACTCTAATGTCAGCTTTCTCGTTAAACGCTTTACCTTTCCTTCGAAATAAGCACTTAATGATTGAACCAAAGGCCAACAAATTATGCACAAAATTCTGTCACCGCCCGTCTAGCGCGGACTTACAATAACAACACATATTCAAAATTAAACTTCTTCCATTTATCAAAATTTCAATATAAAAAAGAATTAATAGAATAAAAACCTTTTAATATCTTACAGATAAAAAAAGGGAAGTTTTTCATCAGGGGTATGAAAACATTTATACACACACATGCTTACAGATACATACGCACTCTCTCTCTCTCACACATACTTCGATGTACACACACACAAAAAACTTGTTTGCACCATTACTTAAGACAGCTTTATACTGTTATTTTTGAAGTTATACTTCTTTTGGCGCGTTAGGAAAAAATGGTAAGAGTTACAAAAAAAGCGATACTCTGAAGTTAGCTATAGTCAACATTTTAATTTTTTTAAATATTTTATAATTATAACATAATAGTAATTATATAATTACTTAAATTTTATAATTATAATTATAAAATAATAGTAATTATATAATTACTTCATTATTTTATTATATTACTTTTGAAGGTTAGGTAGTTTTAATATTTACAAACAACATGTGGCATTTTATTTTTCATACTATACTTCTGGACACATCTATTGGCCCACCTTGCATTTTCAGCTTAGTTTGGTCCTAGCTAAAATTTTATATTAGGTCGAGCAAAAAGTTTTTATGCAGTTTTGAACCTGGCACATTCATAATTTCATTCAATAGTCTTTTTTTGAATTTCGAACACAGAATTTAAAGAAACAAAAGACAATTTGGAGCCTGCCTGTTTGTTGTTACCAACAATCGAATACAAAAAAAAAAATGATTTTAGATAGATAGAAAATACTTTATTGTACACCACACAGGAAACATAGAACAGAAACAAGGTAAAAGAGAAAAGAAAATATTGTACAAGAAGGCGGCCTTGATTTTATTGGTTAACTCGGATTTAATTCTTGAAAGTGTGATTTTTCTCATTGGTTTTGCATCAAACATTACTTATTCTTACCATTAAGGTAAGGTTCTATCAATAATCAATGGATACTTCGCCTGAAGTCGCCGCCCAAGCTGTGTCACTTATCCAGGCGGGAGACAGCCAACGAAATGTGAGTGTTCAACTTAATTTAAGTCGATCTGCGGTCCGAAATGTTTATTCGCGGTACCTTCGTGTTCGTCGCCAAGGAAGGCCACAATCTCGGGTCACAACTGAAAGGCAGGATGGATTCATCGTGACGACCAGCTTGAGAAATCGTCCCCTTACCTCCATTGAGATACAAAACCGTGGAAGTCGCGAAGTTAACTTTCACGGAGTATCTGTGAGCGCTCGAACAGTTCGGAGATGGTTAAAAGAACGCGATATGGTACCACACAGCGCGCCTTCATTTCGCGCGCACTCATTTAAATTGGACTCAGCAGCATTGGAGCCGTGTACTCTTTTCTGATGAGTCTAAAATTGTGTTACATGGCAATGATGGAAGGAAGAAGGTCTACCGACGTAAGGGGGAGCGTTTTGCACAATGCTGCTTTGAAGAGAGGGTTGCTTATGGCGGTGGCTCATGGACTGTCTGGGGCGGTATATCCGCGAGCGGTAAAACTCAACTTGAGATTGTTACGGGACCACGGCTGCCAACATTAAATGCTGAAAGGTACATTCGTGAGTGCTTAGAACCTCACGTGATGCCATACGCGGACTATGTGGGCCCAAATTTCCTTTTTATGCATGATAATGCAAGAGCCCATACGGCCGGCATCGTCAGGGAATATCTTCGGGGTGTGAACATCACAGTTATGGACTGGCCAGCCAGAAGCCCAGACATGAACCCCATTGAGCACATGTGGGACGAGCTAAAAAGACTTGTTAGGGCTCGTCAGCCAGTTGCCCAGACGATGCAGGAGTTGAAAACTGCCATAGAAGAGGAATGGGAGATGATCCCCCAAAATTTCATAGAGCGGTTGATAAACTCTATGCCTAATCGTATGAGAGCTGTGGTAGAAGCCTATGGAGGCAACACGCGTTATTAAATTAAACCTTTATTAAATTGAACATGTTTTTTATTCAATAATCAAGTGCCTTCATCAAGGCGCATACCCGACTTGTTAGGCGTAGCTCCATGTCGTGTGGTATTCTGAATTCAAATTTAAAACATTACGATCGAAAAAGATGGTAAAAAGTACCAGGTTTAAAACTGCATCAATAGTTTTTGTTCAATCTAGCAATAATATTTCGGTAGGGGCCATCGAAACCTAAACTCTAAGGTGGGCCAATAGATGTGTCCAGAAGAGTATATAAAATAAAAAAATTTCTTTAATTATCTTTTCTAAATATTAAATTGAACAACAAAATTAAATAAATGATTACTGATATTGACAATATAATTCCTTTGAGATTTCAATAAATCATTTGTATTAATTTTCGACACTTTATTTTAATGAAATTCATTGGATTTCTAAAATATCTTCCGTAGACATAGGATTTAGGAGGGTAACCCTCCTAAATCTAAAGTTTTATATTTGTATAAATATAAATTTAATTTAATATGAATTTTATTTATTTGTCATATATTATGTGTACATATATTTAATGAACTTCATTTACACGCGACCCCAATATATTATAGACAATTTTCGCTCTAAATTGACTTTGCCTAGCAAACATTTTCATTTTCAGAGCGATTGTTTTTTCTATGTTCCTTTATGTTATACAATAAAGTGGTTTTTTTTTCTATCAAAACATTACTGTGCTTTACGGTGAAGGAAAACACCGTGAGGAAATTTGCATCTCGAAAGTACTTCTGGGATGTGTAGTTAGCTAAACCGCAGCGAAGCAGCGTGGTGGGTAATGCTGCTACCACACCATACATAAATGAGAATAATTATTTGTTACATTCAATTTACTTAGATTATATCGGATAACTCGGGATAATCCTACGATTGAGGAGGCCCGTGACTAGCGTTGGTACGTTAATATGCTACTTACCTACTTTTATTCTCCTGTATAATAATATAAAAAAGCACTATACCACCAAAATAGCGATATAACCGATCCGAATAAAACACAAGATTCAAAAAAGAAATATTTAATACCAGTTGCGTCCACAAATTAATTTATGACTGGAAATCACTTTTTTTTACAATAACTAATAAATTAACACATGTTCGCGGTACGAGACCGTATTTAATGTTTATAACAAGCTATAAAATCACAAAATTAATAAAACGCTTTACTAATAAAATCTTATCTACCTATATAATTTTATAACTAAAGTAGGAATATGATAATATTAATAAAACTAACTAAACTGTATAAAATTCAATACTATATCTTTTTACACACAATCGGTAAAATCTGCGTTTACAAAATAATAATAGAAGCCATAGTTTTATATGTTATTTAATCATCTTGGTTATGTATTTTCTTTGGAACAGATAATATAAGAAAAAACCAAGTCAATTCCTACTTAAAACTGTGTCAAAGTCCAGTTTAATCTTTTAGATGAAGTATAAATTTCATGAGTGGAAAAGTAAAAAAGAACATTTTATTAAGGATTTGTGTGACAATTTGTGAATTAATAGTAGGAATTGAAAAAAAAAAGTATTGTTCTGCTAAACGAATTTGAATTTTCAATGATAATATGATATATATTATAAATACATCACATATTTTGTTTGCAAGTTACTCACGAAAAGAATTATCAACCCGAATAAATTTACTAATATTCTTCATACCACAATATTACAATTGCATAAAAATTTACAACGTTATACCGAGATTTCGTAAAATAACATACTCTCAGTTGATAAATACAAATTACTAATTAAATTACTGGCTTTAAGCCTTTATGGTACAAATATATAGGGCCATATCAAGACTGACAAATCCACTACGAGAATTGACATACTGCATATAAATACTATTTAAGGCTAAGTATCTGTCAGACCCGTGGACTTATTTATATGAAATAATATTATTTACATACATTAAGAATAAATACACAACATTAAATATTAACTATACGCTGAATCTCTATGTGTATTCTTATTCAGTCTTTAAGTTTTTAGCCATCCACTAAAATGAAGGAAAAATGTACAAAGGAAACAATTAAAGGTTACACAGAAATTGAATGTAATTTAAATTGTACGAAATCGCGTTACATGGTAATATATACATATATAATTCTATGGCTGGATCAATTTTGGTGTGAAATTCTTTATTAAGTATATTCCAAAATAATTTAGATTTGCAATGCAATGAATAACGAATTTCCCCAAATTTCCACAAGATCAGGTATTAAGCAGGCAATATAGTCGGGAAAGGCTAGTATTTCCAAAGGAATAAATGCCCATATTTTAATTATAGAAAGTATTGTAAGAAACTAATAGCATTCAATTGTTGATTTTGAAGATTTATATATAAATGTTGTTACAAAAATTTGATTGTTGTCATTAGATATTGTTTCAAGTAGAGTTCTGATAAGTAGTAAAGAATATATATATATACAGTCCAAACCTGGATAAGAGAAAGTAATCGCATAGGCCCGTCATTTTTAATCTTTAAAACCTTTACAGGAGATCAAAATCTCGACAAGTCAGAGTCGTTGACCTTCAGATATCTGTGTTTAGACCACTATAACTCAGAGTGGTACTTGTCTATACCTCTCTAAGCGACAGAATGGAGAAGTTTTTTTTGATAAGACGTGATTTGACAAAGAATTTCTGATAAAATTAACGAATTACAAAACATGTAAACGGCGTTGCGAGTCCGTGCTCTAAAAACCCACTCTATTAGTGGGGAGGCCTGTACCCAGCAATGGGATGTTAATGGACAGCTGCTTAATGCTTACCTTTATTTATACGGACTTTTGCAAATTGTGTAAGGTATATGTCATATAGTACATACATAAATTTATACGCTGTATTATCTATTGAATCTCTATGAGTGAAAATATACCTATATAATGTAGAAACTTGGGGAGAGACGTATTATCCAGATTCGACAATATATACATATATATGTGTGTTATCTATAGTAAGACTAGATATTATCGTGATAAAGGATTAAAACATTTGTTTTAAACCAAGTAAAAAACCAAAAAAATACAGTTTAAAAAACAAAAATAAAGATTTTTTACTCTTTTGGTAAGTTTTACAGAGAACAATGGATTTGCCAAACTTAGAATAAGGTAGATATAAATTTATAATAATACTAGAGGTTGCACGTAACAACGAAATATAAAATACAAAAAAGTTTACTTATCCCTATTATATACTTAAACTATGACTTTTATCATATCGACAAAGATATATTATACAACTTATACTAATTCGTGTATTTTAAATTTGCACTAAGTTATTCATATGTTTCAAACCAAGATGTCGGACTTATGTTTTATAAACTGTTGGCGGCCATTTTGAATTCGAGGAAATGGATTGTAACCTTGTAATATTAAACGGTTTTACTTACAATTGAACTATAAAAACTTTAAAATTAAGCTTTTAAATATTGCCGACAATATTTTTTTACAAGTACATTCGGAGCATTATAATATTCATATATTTCCATTGTTTATGATATGGATCGGCAACCTTTTCTCATATAAGTGCCACAAGTGTCATGAGCATATTGGTGCGGGTCACAGATAAAAAAATTATTTAAACTATTTTACAATTTTGACCATATAAGACGTTACTCGTATTTGTATGTCTGCGGGCTGCAGTATAGACTTACAGACCTCAGGTTACCAACCCCTGGTTTATGATATTCATCATCATATTTAATATAATGTGAAAGATATTGAGGCTAAGTTTAATAATCGATTTCAAACATAATTGTTCATACTAACTATATGATGACAAACATTTTAATATTGAATACTTATATAATTTGCATGTTTAGGCTCCAAAGGATTAGAACCCAAGGCCATATTAACAAATTATTAAGAAATAATTCAAATGTTCAAACATGATGTATTAAATGGTAAAATATGTTGTATGGTTTAAAACCTTTCCCGTTAGATACAGGTAAAGTTAAAAAATAGGAAAATGACACTAGGGGGAAAAATAGGGTATTCTCGGCCGTTACGTTTTTAAAATCGAGTGCGGATTCCCTATTTTTCTCCCGTGCTGAGCATATAATTTTTTTTATTGAGATAACAATTTTAACTTCTGACATTTCGATAAACAAGTGATGGCCAAGTGGATAAACAAGTTATTTTTCCAAGAGAAAACGAGGAACTTTTCATCTCTAAGAAAAATTGTATTAAGCAACTGCTTATCAATTTCGAACTTACACGTTGATTTCAGTTAACTTAGCCAGCCCAAAGCGGAGAATTTGAAATCCCTCATATATGAGTTTTAATTTAATAACTCGAATATTAACTAAGGCTTTCTCCAGTTTTTTTTGTAACCATAAAATTATTATGAAAAAACCTTTCTCCGTTTTTATTCTTTATTGTCGAAAGCGCAAATCGTTAAATAAAAGTGCGTGCGTACAAAACACACATGTCAGAAGTGAAACTTCTGTGGTAAACTATTTTTTAAAACTTCTTTATATTTATACAAATCTAAAAGTAGAAATTTAGAATTTAATGAGTTTAATTGTCATTACAATATTAAAAATGTCAAAAATTAATACAAAGAATTTATTGAAATCTCAAAAGTGTGAGTGGCAAATTAAAATGCTATTCGCCACTTCAAACAAATTAGAATAAAAACATTGCACATATTTGTGACGATAATCACATGTTTTAATAAAGTTTCACTTAATAAATATTGTTATTTATAACAAAAAAACCCAAATATGTGAGATTTTTCCTACTCAAATAAATGATGCGGTACCATCGTTAGGAAAGAGCGAGACAAATGTAGGACACTTTTTTTACCGATTTTTACAGTCGCTTATATCGCTTAGCCACCTCATGGAAGGATGCACGTGATATTCTGATGACTTTGTTACTGATTTCCAGGTAAATGAACTGGGGTCTTTTGGTACCCCCGTTCGGATTAACTTTAATTTTCTGACACTTTGGACCGGAAAGCTTAACCTATATGTTACCTTTTGTGTTGTTCCGTATCTCAATGGATTACTATGATGTTTTGAATGTCGAAATAAACACTATACCGAAAATAATATATAAAGAAAATGTGTGTGAATTACTTAATTTTTATTAAAATTTTGACCTAATTTTTCTTGATGTCTTAGAAATATAGATAATTTTAAAATGTTTTTCTCAGTTAATATCAATTCTTGTCTTTCGCCACTATAAGTCCAAATACAATCTGTGTTTTCCACAGGACGTTACGGAAATCAATTGATTGTATAAGAGTATATACAGAGTTAAATTTGGCAGTTATAACGCAAGGAGCAGGTGATTCTTCCGCCCCTTTTCAACCAACATCACTTGCTCGATGAAGGCTGACCACGTTCTAATGAAAAACAATATAAAAAAAATTATACTCCATTCAATCTTGTACACATTTACTTAAGTCAATTACATAGAAAGAAACTTTTTGCACGATCTCTTAAAGAATTTTCAAATTTGTTTGAGTCTGGACTGTTGGGTTCAGCCGTGGCTACTTATATCACTCTACAAGCAAAGACGAAGAAACCGTAAATGGTTCGGCCTCGCTGGCGCAGTGGTGCGAGTACTCGCTTTGCTAGCAGAGATCCCCGGTAGGGCGAATTGAAAAAATTGCATTTTCTAATTTGTCTGAGTCTGGACTGGTGGGAGACTTTCACCGCGGCTAGTTACTGCCCTACCAGAAAAACGTACCGCAAAACAAAAAGATTTGTTTTCCGGTACGATGCTGTGTAGAAGCCATAAGAAATATATCGCATCTTACTAGATTAGCGCGCTTCCACCTTAGACTGTAACATCACTTACCATCAGGTGAGATTACAGTCAAGCACTAACCTGTCAGCAATAAAAAAAGGTAATTTACCTCCTACCAAGTTAGTTAGCGCGCTTCTATCTTAGACTTTAATAAATATTAGTTTAAAAAGGAATAAAAATAAATCACGCACATACACATAAAACATGTTTGTACCTTTTTTTAAAGTTCACTTTACTTTGTTATTTATATAGACGAAATCTGTCCTGGCGTTATTTTAAGTAAAATATGAATTATAAAACAATGTGAAACGGTAATAATGTACATACATAAACATACTAAATGTGTAAATTGATATATTTCATATTTACAGAACTTTACTATTTACCACATTGCCTCATTGGTCTAGTGATTAGCATGTTCAACTACAGACACGAGGTCCTGGGTCGGGTCACTTCAAAAATCGATATTGAGTTTTCTATAAAGATTTTCTCAATATTTGCCCGAAGTTGGGAAGTTGGCGGTATACTGCATCCTCGGGCCTCGGACCTAACGTTAAGCCGTCGGTGCTGCGCCTGATCCCTTTCCGGTCGTGTCAGATTCCCGTCAAATCAACTATAAGGATGAAGGAATAGAGAGTTCGACAGCCTCGCTGGCGCAGTGGTGCGAGTATTCGCTTTGCTAGCGGAGGTCTCGGGTTCGATCCCCGGTAGGACGAATTTAGAAAATTGTATTTTCTAATTTGTCTGAGTCTGGACTGGTGGGAGGCTTCGGCCGTCGCTAGTTACCACCCTACCAGCAAAAACGTACCGCCAAACAAAGAAATTTGTGTTCCGGTAAGATGCTGAGTAGAAACCGTGTAAGGGTATATCGCCTCTTAACAGATTAGCGCGCTTCCATCTTAGACTGTATCATCACTTACCATCAGGTGAGATCACAGTCAAGCAATAAAAAGAAAAAAAGAAAAAAAAAAAGTACACTTCTGTACTATGCCTGCCAATTCCCAGTGGAGCAGCGTGGTGGGTCTAAAAACCTTCTCTCATCTTAGTGAAAAGGCCTGTGTCCAGCAATGGAACGTTAATAGGCTGCTACTTACTTTTTTACTGTTTACCAATAAAACAATTAGAATAAGAAGCATGAGCATGTTTTAAATCTACTCACTGTAATTTCTGAGCGCTTCTTCTCGTTCTTGGGCGTCGAAATACCAAAGCGTGATTGCGTATCTGTAAGTTGTAATTATTTTTATATAACATAGTAACAAGGATTGGGGGGGCAATGGCTTCAAAGGGCCTCATAAGCTTTTATAGAAATAATGCATACCTTGTATCATAAGCAGGCTGAACTTCATGTGGGTTTCGCCTATCTGACCAGAAGAATAACATTCTGTCAAAAATAGGCGCTATGTCAGCCACTTGATTGGTGCCTTCCGGAAACACCCTGAAATAATAGTAAATAAAATGTTTTATCAATATCGGTTGTGTCTTGACTGTATTTTCACTTTCTCAAAACAAAATAGAGGGAATATAAACCAATAGTTTCCACTTAAAACCATTGAGTACATGTATATAAATGGACACAAAAAATTTAAATGAAAAAAAAATATTTCCAATCATTTTACTTATTATAAGACTAAATTCTAGCTAGAATTGCTCTGATTTCTTTCTTAAACAAATCTAAGCTCCTAAACATAATATTATAATTGTTTCAACACCATTAATTAGCTTCAGGTGAGGTGGTAAAAAACCACAATCTTTAGAGCAAGTTTCACATTAGAACAAACCTACAAAAATTAATGGGTACGATTTCTAAAACTTCCCTTGTAAATCGAAACTAAATATTACACGTGACTCAAATAATCATACCATTATTGTCAATCGTATATATAGTTTTAGTTTATTTGATTAATTTTGTATGATCTTATTAGATTCTCTTCAGAACGCTTACTCGTTGCTTAGCTAACGTTTGTCAGTAGTAGTTTGTCGATAGTATTTCGGAATTCCTAAGAAAAAAGTAAGCGTCGACTATTGCGTGAAATTAGTGACTTTGATATCTTTCATTTAGTTTTAATAGTGAAGCAGCAAGCTTCGAACAGTTGAGGGGCAGGAAGGGGCTCACTATTAGAGAAGTGGTTAAATACACACATAGCTATTATATATAATACCTAATATATCTTTACCTAAGTAATCCGCCACACCGTTTTACGTCCCAGTCGAGATTCAGATAGTATATTGCAGTAATGCATCGACCGTCCTTATTTGGGTTGTCCACATGTTTCACGTAATGGCTTCCTGATCCTGGGTAACATGCTACCATGGCCTATAAAAAAGGAAATAACACTATTTAGTACGCCCGATTTCATTTCAGTAGGGCCATAAAACGTCACCTTTGGATATTGTAAAATGTACTTTAACGTATTGATTACAATGTTCGATCTAATCTACAATAACATCTATCCAATTACACTGGTCTGCAATGAAATCCTCCTTTAAAAAAATTTTGACATAAATATGACGATTCAAACGTTCTGAATCTGTTGGCCGATTTTTTTCCATCACGTCTAGGTTTTCTTTTCCATCATCAGTGACGCAAAATTGAAGAAATGAATTTTTGTAGGATCGCAGATACGAGAGCTAATGAAAGATAAAGCTTTTGATTCGAAGTTGAGCAAAGCAGAACAAAGAGCTTGGGTGGCTTTTGTGGAAGTTTGTCATAATTATCTTGGGAATACAAAAAGTGAGAACTACCAACAAATCAATCGAGAGCTTCTTTCTGCTTATAAAGCTTTAGGATGCAATATGTCACTCGAGATTAATTTTTTTGATTTTCATTTAGGTTTCTTTCTTAAAAATCTTGGAGCCATATCAGATGAGCATGGTGAAAGGTTTCATCAGGATACAATGCAGATTGAGAAACGCTACAATGGGAAATGGTCAGCAGCAATGCTCGCTGATTTCTGTCGGTCAATTCGCCGAGAAACTCCAATAGAAACAATAAAAAGGAAAAAAGTACAAAATAACAAATTTTCTCACTATATAATGAGATAGCTGACCGATATAATTTGTTCATTTTGTGATTATAATTTAGGATTTTTCAATGTTGAACTTAAGACTGTAATATTTATTAATTTCGTTATAATAATTGATGTTTTAATAATATTGTTTGTTAATTAAATAAATATTATATTGGAAATCTACGTGTATATGTATGGTATTTAATTGTATGTCAGATTCCGTGTTTGGAGCACAAGATATGAAGAATTCATGCATGAAAACAAGGAGAAAAAAATAATTTTTTTTGCAGACCAGTATTATTAACCTTGCTATCTTCAGTTTACTTATCGGCGTTGTATTAAAACCATTTGGCGACGATTTTTCAAGAGTACGAAGCTTTCAAATGGGATCACTTATTGTATATATTTATACGGATTTCGAAACTAAGCCAGCTGGTCTCAAAGAGCCAGGCTCATAATACAAAAAAAGATAAAAAGGTAGGTTCGTAATATATGTAAATACAATAAATATAAGATAAAGATTCTAATCCGGTAATTTCTTATCGTAATATGTAAACATACTAACTGGTCCAGGCGGTGCCACTTAGATAGATTTTATTCCGTGGGAATATGAAAAATTCCGATTTAAATGACATTTTGCTAAATGTCGAGTCAATCTCGAGATGAATCACTGAATGAGTTTAGGGTTTAAAACCATCTTGGCAATATTGCCTTTCTAATGAAATGAAACTGGGATCCATTGTTTGGATGATTTCCAACTTTATAACTATATGTTTTTGACAAAATAAAAATCACCAATTTTTAGGGTTTCATTCGAAAAATGTTGATATTAGAAAAAAATTGATAAGGACCATAGTTGTAGAAAATTTAATTACGAACGCCATTTTTGACGTAAATTACAAAATCAGCAATTCAATAAAAACAAACACACTGGGTGCGAATCCTGAAAACCGAAAGTTAAGCTGTCAGTGCCCCTCCTCCTCCAACGACTCCCGAAGAATAATTGTTACAAACATATAAAAGAATGTCCGTTAGTTTTTTGAGGTAATTCGACTGGGCTGTATCACAAAAGACGTGCCGCCAAGCAAAAACAATTGCGTTCCGGTACAATGCTGTGTAGAAACCATAAGAGGTAAATTACTGTTACCCGATTAGTACGTTGCCATCTTATACTGTATCATCACCTACCATCAGGTGAAATTAGCCAAGCGCTAACCTGTTAGCAAAAAAACAAATCAACTTTTGCTGGGCGGCTCGTCTTTATTGGTAAAAAATGTTTGAAGGTAAGAATCCAACAATTCAAGTAGCATGTCCCATATAATCCGTAGTTATATCGTTTTATAAATTCTCGTGTTTAGAGATAACAGTACCCCTAGGTTATAGTGGGCATTAACCACGATAAGAGACCGGAAAGCGATATTATATGTTCTAATGGAACATCTATTGCAGAAAGCCATATTAGACCTATAAATAGCATTATTATTCTCTTACTACGACTATCTTGGACCACCCAGATTGATTCTATAGATATAATTTTATAGCATTTACTGCAACTATTAACGATTCAGATAAAATACTTGAAGTATGGCCTGCCTGCCAATCCGCAGTGGAGCAGCGTGGTGGGTCTATGCTCTAAAAACCCTCTCTCACATGAGCGAGGAGGCCTGTGCCCAGCAGTGGGACGTTAATGGGCTGCTACTTACTTACTTACTTACTTACTTACTTGAAGTATACATTCATTTTATCACATTACGAAGCCGACATTTACGAGTATACAAATAGTTTCAATCTGTCTGCGTTATAGATTTTCAAATCATGCAACAATGAGCCCTAAAGCGATTTCGTTATAAATGAAAAAATGCGATTAATGTCTTAGACCGAGAAACATGCTCATTCACTCATCAAAAGGCCTTCCAAACTACCTGTGTTTGACTTTAAATTTAGGAAAGTGACACCGGATTAGGAAAACGGATTCGCAATTTTCCCATAGTTAACAATATTTTTGTTACAAATTTAATCGTGTATTTAGCCACTGTCATGACTTACCTATTTTCCTCAAAGCTGAGATAGCTGTATATGATATTGTACCTACTTAATCGATCGTGGAATGCGCTAGGGATTTCCCTTATCATATGCAAAAAGTTTTAATAGCCTAAGATCTCGCTGCAAAATTGCTACGTTCATAGCGTAGTCAATCAAAATTATTTTTTTATATTCAATTAAAAAGGGGCAATACGTTTTGACCGGGTTACCAATTAAAATAAGTCAACTGGCTTTTGTAATTAAATTAATACCGAACTTCCATTAATATTTTTATTACCTAGCTACTTAAATAGACTAAACTCAGTAGATACTTACGTAGAAGATTTTAAAAACAATGGTTCCCATTGCTTGCATGTCCGCAACCTATTCGCAACCGCTGATGTTTTTTTCAGGTTTGTACATTCGTAACGAATATTAATTATTTATGTATTATAAAAGTGAAGGTGGTCGAAAATAAGAATTGATAGCAGTTAACCATTGCTTAGACTGAAAAAGACCAGCATTATATTTTTTTTATCATTGAATATTTTGATTAGTTGCACTAGGAACTTATTTCTACAACGGGATCTTAGCGTATAATGACACAACGCTGCAATTGAAATTTACCATATGTACTGGTTTAAAATATTTTATGAAACGTTTTTTCCTTATATAATTTTTATGAGAATACTTTTCAACCGAAACGAAATTATCACCTTACAACTATTATAACACGATTTCAGTGTGACGATTACTCTCGGCTTTTATTGTATAAGCAATAGCGATTGAATGTGAATTCACTGAATGGTAAGTAATGATAACAATCTAGGATAGTAATGAGCATATTTTGTGCCGGAGCGCAAATTTTAACTACATGTCTTTATTGAATAGTAAAAAGCCGTTCTTATAGCTCTCCCACTAGTCAAAACTTAGAAAAACCAGAAAATACAAATTTCTTAAATTTGAATGGTAAGAAATCGAAAGTAGTATTCACTCTTATAAGGTGGAGAGGTTCAGAAATTATATATACCTTAATAATGATAATTAGATTTTTTTATAATATAAGTATACACTGAACTATTATTAAAACAAATTTGACATATATACGTGTTTGACACCATTTTTCAAAACATCACGTTCGAAAAAACTATACATTTAATGACGCACAATGAAGTTATGAGGTAATCTGTACTGAAACATGACAAACGATCACAGGAAAACAGGCTTTTTAAAGGGCAAAAGGACGTAAAATGTACTCGTATAAGATTGCAGATGAGCAGTTTAAAATAATAAAAATAACAAAGTTCTTTACGTTTAGAAGTGTAGTAATTACAATATTTCCATCAAATTGTCCTTGTAGGGCCACACGTACTCGCTATATTGCTACGATGCACTTGCTCGGTGCAATAACATGTAGATTGTGAGAGCACGTGCTTCTATTTTAGTGAGAAGAGGCAATGTGAGTAAATGTTGGACTGGCATACAAACATTGGCCATGATAAGTATTAATGTCGACGCTGGAAAGTGAACAAGTAGTAACCCTCAAAATTTCGACTTGACAAAACTTTAGGACAATGTTGCTAAAGTCAATTTGTTTAGCAATAAAATGTAAATATTGCGTCCAAAATGTTTTTTCTATTCTGACCAAAAATGTTGGATTAACGGGTCATTACGTGTTTGCTTACCGGCGTCGATACATGTACTAGCGAACACAATGAAAATATTCTTTCATAGTCAAGGTCATTGGAAAAAGTAGCAAGAACCTCAATAGTTAATCTTTCAAAAATGCTGATGACTGTTTACATTGTGTGCAATATATGAATGAAATACGGTTATCACATATCGCGGGAATGTAGGAGATTATGCCACCTGCACGACTAGCGATATGTGTCAGGGACAAGCTTACGTTTATAGATTCTCTTAACTAAACTGATATAAAAAAATTGGCATCAATAAGAATATGTGCGTGTTAGTATTTATCATATAAATCTGTAGAATAAAGGTAATTTATATGCGTATGACTTTTACTTTCACAGAAGTGTGAAATTGTATGGATTACACCGTTGAAAAGTGATAGTGAATAACTGAAATGGGGACTCGGCGTTGAATTGCTTGAATAGAAACACGTGGAGCTTCTTGCCAGATGTGTTCTACGGCCAGGATACTAGAAATATTGTACAATTATTTAAAATAAGTGTCGGTATTATTATTACTGTAATTTTAGCGATATTTGATTTATATTTATTTAAATATCGATGATGAAAAAAGTCACTGTAATTATATGAACAGAAGGCAATTTTTCCATATTCTTCACTTAAATCAAACGCTAACTATACGACATATAAATCTAATATATAAAATTCTCGTGTCACGCTGTTAGAAGTTGAACTCCTCCGAAACACCTCGAACGAATTTCGTGAATCTTAGAGTGCATATCGACACCACTAAATGTTAAGGGAGATCCAACCCAAAAATTTTAAATAATTTTTTTGGCAATTTTTTTTATTTTTTTATGATATACAAAGCAACATGCAAAAATACATGACAGCCCTAAATTTTCACCTTTCTATCAGTAACCCCTATTTTTTAATTGCGATAATTGGTATTATATGGCAACAACGTTTGCTGGGTCAGCTAAGAGTATTTAAAAACTAAAATCTGGTTTTGTTGTTTACATTGTTTTGTTATATTAATGTGATATGACTGTGTTTTTAATATTTTTGTGTCTGCCCCTTTGTCGGCTTATATAGTAAAACTATTTTGGCAGGTCTTTTTGGGGGAATCTGCGAAAATAATACTACCTATTTTTAACGTTTGACGTGCTATATCCATTTAAGTAATTATTAAACTGTTTCTCGTAATAATATAGTTTCATAGGAAGTATAATCTATATCAGGATTAAAGCACGAGTGTTTGTTAATATCGCTCTGATGCAGTAAGTAGTAATGTGCCCCACCTTTTTAGTTTGTTCGAAGCACAATCAATATTTACATAAGTACGAATGTGTCGTGCCATTTCAATTGGGGAATTCCTGAGAAAAGGCACAATTAGGTATGGCTCATTAGATTCCACCTCACTATATAATGTTTACATTAATTACTGTAAGTGTGTCTAATTATAAGTGCGCAAAAATCTATTACTATAATTATTAGTCTTTTTCGTAATAATCTATTCGTATTTTTCGTAAGCGTTCAATGCATGCGAATGCATTCCCTATTTGCGACTACACATTAGCGCTAGTGGCGGGGTACAGGACATAACAGGGGGCGATGATCTGACGGAATTAATAGACAAATTGAAATTTATTACTATAGGTACATAAAACATTTTAACAATCAAGAAATGCATGGGGAAAATTCTTTGAATTATAGTTTAACATACAAAAGCTGTTACTTTATACAATTACATGACTGCGTGATATCTACGCTAATATTATAGCTTCCGTAAAAAACAATGTACAAATCCATAATTTCAAATGACAGAATTATGAATATTAGTATTTAGTAACTATGAAATAAGCAAGTAATATGAAAAACGAAAATTAAATCAAATGACACTTAACAATATATTTGAACTTGGAAATTTGAAACAATATACATCTATATACTATATAAGAGGTATCCAGGTATCTATTGTCTCATCACGATATGTCTGGAACCATAAGGCGTAGACTTGAAATTTGGTAGGATTATTCCTTTTACCGATTAGAGTTCAGCTAAGAACGGATTTTGCGAAGTTACACCCGCAAAGGGGGTTGCGGGGGTGTTAATTAAAAAAATTGAAACTTCACATTTACAAGCTTTATCTTTTATGGTATATAACTTGGATATTTTTTTTTGACGTAATAGAAAATATCAATAGTAAATTTTAGAATTCCACCCTCAAAGAGCAGTGCGGCTAGGTTTTTTATTTGTAAAACAATTTGCTCAAAATAAATGAAAATGCTACCAAAAAACATTCCACGCAGGCGAAGTCGCGGGTTCAGCTAGTATAGGTATATAGTGATAATAATAGGAACTTAAAGTGTAAGTGTTTCGGACTCTTAAACTAGATTACTATAGGTTTTAAATTGGTATTACATACCAATTTTGGTTACTGCTTATACAAGCATACACTTCTACAGAATCCGGTTTCCTAGTTGTTAATGTAAGAAGTTAAGTTTAAAGTTACTACAATTAAATTATAATATTAACACGAAATTATACATTATATACATAATATTAACTCTTATTACATATATCCCTTTAAATAGTCAACGCTGTAGATGATTTTATCGATAAGAAATAGAATTTTTAAATTTTATACAATTAATAGTTTAAAAAAAATTGTGAGGCATATTCCCTTATATCTTTTGGTAATTTATTAAAAACTTTAATAGCCATCACACAAACACTTTCATTAAATAACAAAACTTTTAAGATCGGGATATCGGAATCTGTCTTTACAAAAAGGAATACATATAGGTATATTGATTTATGTAACAGCGAATTAAGTCGTATACTTGAGCATCATTTTATGTTGAAGTTACCAAAGGTGGATTGTAGGAACTACTCATGAGACGCTCGCAATGTTTGTAAACAGAGCTCAGCGCGGACGTCGTGACTGTAAAGTATATTACTTCACACGTTTCCTACTACGACACCAATGTTTACTGCTCCCCTCGCCCCTTGCCGTGCGGCCATGCCACGGATCACGTACGCAGTACCGCCACCGCGCATGCGTCGCGCTACGCCCAATCGCTATCAGCGCGATTCTAAACACATTCGCACTGATAAAGATTGTAGTATTGGCCGCGCGATATATCCCGAGATAAGGCCGGCTAAGCTAATCAATATAAAATGCCTAAGTGTACATTTCGACAGGATTATTGTGCCGTTTGAAACGGAGTATTCATTTGAATTATGTAAAAAATTCATGCACAATTGTATTAATAGTACGGTGAAAGATTTTAGAATATTTCTTCAATTGAGTTTGTATTAATGACAAAATACCTAATTGATTGTTACAATTATTTGTATTCAAGTAGCACCTATTATATGTATATCATACCAAAAATCAATCGTAACGAGTTTTTTTTTATAATCCAAATAGGCTGTTCAGTACTTATGAATCGTCATATCCGCTCGTTTTGATACATTATTTAAATGTACAACTGTTGATCATATTAAAGAAACAAGTCAAAAATCGTAAAGTTACTAGGGTTCCATTGCACTTTAATGTGTTCGGAGCATACAAAGAATTTTACTAATTCCTATTATTCATCACTTTTACTTAAAACCCGCACTTGTATATTTTTATAAAGCATACGAAGTGCGCTAATAACTCGGTGCGCACAGCGACTTTTGTTAAAATGAGTTTTATTGCAATATTTTTAGTGATACACCTGCTGGCGAATTTAAAACAAATAAATACTCTTCTTGATATAATGATACATATTAGAGAAACTCTCCTACGTACATTACGGTCCCTATCAAACGAATAAGTGCTACGTTAAAATGTGTGTAGATGAAAATCAATGGCATAACAGTCTAGTTTGTCAACTTTAAACTGTACCATGACTTGTTACGCAAGCCCCTGCTACCGCGGTCCGCGCCTAGTGACAGAGCGCGTCGGCACGAGGCGCAAACGCAGCAGTTTACGCCGGTGACGCAAATCCAGGTCGCCTAGCCCGCGAGCCCCCGCGAGCTCACGGCACTTAGAGATCTTACATCGATCGTTTAGGACGTAGTTTTAATTAGATATAGTTTTTTTTTTTTTCTTTTTTTTTAATTAATAAATCTTTTTTTTAAGCAACAGTTTGTAGTTGTTTGCACCCCCTAGCTGCCCCCGAACGTAATTGACTTACATGATGATCATAGTAAACAAAAAATCATTGTTAAAAGTAAATTTTTAATCTGAAATATATAAACGTCTACGGCAACACGGACCCCCACCTGTATAAATAATCTCTGATTTTGACCGCGCAATCCGTTGTACAGTAATATGTAATCATTGTAGAAAACTACAAATAGTTTGGCAACAGTCGTGCAAATTCGTTTGCGTACCGACGGCGCCAAGCCATGATTAGTGGGTGCGTGGTTAAATCTGCCCTCGCAATTCTATATTTAAAAGTAGGCGTGTTTCGATCTGTCTGGATTACGATATTTTTATGTACTCTATTAATATATATATTATCGTAGAGAAATCCATATATCCCTGGTCCCTATTAAGAAAGTCGAATATACAAAAACACCACTGTTCAGGATAGCGGTTTGAAGTGAGTTGGTAAAACTTTAAAAATCCAATGTATAAGTCACGTCAAGTCTGAAACTTTACTTTACATCAGATTTTAAAGTTTTTTTCAATTAAACAAAACGCTCTCCTAAATAGTTGCGTTGTTGTAGATCAAACTTTCCTAGTGAGGTAAGTAGCAGCCCATTAACGTCCTACTGGCCTCTTCTCTCGTATGAGAGAGGGTTTAAGAGCATAGACCCACTGCGCTGCTCCACTGCGGATTGGCAGGCATAGTACCCAAGTGCACTCACTATTCCTTCACTCTCATAGTCCGGTGTGACGGCAATTCGACACAACCGGAGAGAGATCAGGCGCAGGACCGACGGCTTAACGTCCTCTCCGAGGCATGGGGGTGGATCACACCACCAACTTCCCAACTTCGAGCCAATATTGAGAAAATCCTAATAGAAAACTCAATATGGATTTTTTGTAATTGGTCCGACCCGGAACTCAAACCAAGGATCTCATATTTGTGGCTGAACATGTTTACCACTAGACCAATGAGCCAGTTAGTTTCCTAGTAGGGACAAGTAATCTCTGATAAGATTTTTCGTATTTTATACGTTACAATACCGTTCTAAACGCGGGCGTTTATAATGGTCTTCTAGTCATAAGGTATTTGCTACTAAGAAGCTTTGCGGTGTGCCAAAATCTGTCGGTTAAACGTAGTGGTTACATTTGAGAGTTAGCGCTCAGGCACAGGTTCGGATCAGCAAACGGCTTTAAGTTTTCTAAATATAGAAACATGGTCCAAAATTGTTAATACGATATTTAACAGTACAAAAACAACCCTAAAGCCAACTGACCTTTTTGAAGGGAAATTATTTGAGTCGCTTTTTTCAGTTAATAAGTATTCAATAACTGCTAGGAACTAAAGTTATAATTGAATGTATATTAAATTTTGGGACGCTTTGAGTCTCTTAATGACTTATATAACTTTTCTTTGTTTTATGATAAACTTACTTTTTATTTGGATCAATAAGATAAATAGCGCTCAAAATGCCCAAAACATGATATCATAGAGGAGACAGAGAGAGAGTCTGTATTAATACTGAAGGAGTTCTTAATTTGTCCTTTACCAATGTTCAGGTTATACATCGGTGAATAAAAAATTGAAGGCCCGTTGAGGAATTGTATCATAATACGATTAAGAAACTAGATATACATATTTAAAATATATTCAAATTATTAATAATTTTTTATAAAGTACAAGTCAATATCGTTCTTTATAGTTATCAAGGTTGGCGCTTTATAGTTATCAATAAAACATAAAATATCTCATAAATTCTTATAACTGAAAGGAATGTTATAGAAGAATTTCAAACTTACCTTCGTCCTACCGTTAATAATGTAGTTGCCCATTTTCCCGTTGTTTACCATCTTATTCGCCTTCAATATTATGTTATCGACCTGAAAATTGAAAACAATTTTTGAGATGTGCTTGACATATTTTCGATAATCGAGTAGTGACTACGTGACTATACCCTTCCTCAATCAAAACAATCTACAATCCTTTCATGCAAGGTAAAATTACTCATAGCTATAATTGCAATATTTATAGACTGCATCTGTTGCGATAACACTGAAGATTGATAATCACTTAAATGACGTTTAAAGTTGCTAAAATGTTGTTCTGTTTTTATTTATGGCGGGTTAGAGCTTGACCGTAATATCACCAGATGGTAAGTGGTGATACAGTCTAAAATGGAAGCGCGCTATCCTTGTAAAAGGTGATTTACTTCTTATGGTTATTACACAAAATCGTACCAGTACGCAATTTTATTACTTGGCTAGAATATCTGCTAGCACTGTGTTCACTAGCCACGGCTAAAGCTTCCCACCAGTCCAGACTCAGACAAGTCAAAATATGCAAATTCCTAAATATGTCTTGCCGACAATAAATTCCAGGATTTCCAGAAAACGGAATTAAAGGAAGGATTATTCGATAAATTTTAATGTCTCACTATTCTAGTTATATCACAACAACCATGACTAATATTCCTTCCCATATACCCTCATTCAGCGGTCGGGGAACCGGGGTAAATTACCAGAAATGAAATTTTTGGGGTAAAATTGAAAGTATTTTTAGTTTCACTAGGTATATATTATACATTGATAAATTGAATATATAATGTTTCAATTAAATTTTTTGTTGTTGTTTTCTTTTCAAAATTATCATGGGGGCTATAATATGAAAGATGCTAAAAAGAAGCGATTCCGTTTTTTTTTGCTCTTCGCCATGGGGCCGCCAATATCAACTTACACAAAAATATTTTGGGGTAAAAATTAAAAATGTTCCCCAACCGCTGTCCTAAATGTATAGAAATTATAAATCTTCATTGACTCATTAAACCTATATGGTATGCAAAATAGTATTGAGAGCAATGAACCATCTGATTCATTCGTGGCTACAACATGGGAATTTACAAAAATGTTGTTTACTAATAATGAATTTCTACAATTCACTATTTAGTTTGTTTATTAAGGAACTTAAAAAAACAAACGTTAATTTTTTACGGTGGGCACGCATAAATGTTAATTAATGTTTCTCGAAGTTTGCGAATTTGTGGAAAAATGTACACAGAATCATGGTAGATTTAATTTGTACTAGAAGTACTTGTGACGTGGACACATGGATTCTTATAACGAGTCACGGGTTTGATGTTAGACGGGATATCTCCGAAGTAATTCTGGGGTATAATTGGCTTCAATGGAGTAGCGTTGCGGGACTATTCTATAAAACCTCTCTCTTCTATTAACGACGAGGCTCATGACTGTTAGTGGTATTAACTGTTTGTCACCTTTGCCTTAAATCGGAAAAAATTGTACACATTTCCATATATGATATGTCATGAACAAAATATAGGCTATTCTATAAGAATTTCGTGTCTAAAACGGTCCTCGTTATCAGTAGGGCAATAAAATATGCATACGTCATATAAAGTACTTTTGAAATTGTTTTGGGAGTGATCTTTGATAAAACATCATAACCGACAGTGTGATGTTAGTCACGTCTTTCTCTTGTAAAAGGTATCGGGCCCTTGGCGTAAAAGTATTAATCGTTGTTATATAGGAATATTAAGCAAACCAAATATTAATCGTTATCTATACGAAAATAGATTTCCTTTGATAACAAAGCTTAAAAGAAAAACTGTAAAAGTACTATTTTTCAATTTTATGTTACTTTAAGTTAATAAATAAATATATATTACAAATATAGCATTGGATTATGTGACATCTTAATCGGAAATAGTATCATAATGCAAAATTAAGTTAATACAATTTGGAACATTAAGATATTGAAATTTAATATGTACAAGTTTCATAGCCTGATTATAATTCATAGAAAACAACTTTATATTTTTTTCACTATTAGCACACCATATCCTGCTATTTATGTATTGTTAAAATTTTTAATCGTTAATAAAATATTTTATTATTTATCTAGTCAAGTTCAAAAACAGTTTCTTTTTATTTGTAGTGGATAATTTTTGGTGTTAAAACAGTGTTTTCAAATATCAATTCCTTAATTAAATTTAAAATATTAATATTCGTATTTGCGAAAAATTGTATTGAAAGCTCAGCGGAGTTTAAAAGGTCCGTGCTAGAGCATGAATTTACATTAATTGTTAATAATGAAGCTCATACGACGAACGACTTTAATATTTCAATTGACATATTTTTACAGATAGACATTAATTAGTAAAGTCTAATCAAGCACCACTAGAAATCGAAAAGTGATGCATTGTTTTAAAGACATATGGCGCCGTTAAATTGAACTTTATCAGCAGTTATCACTTTCAGTCCTTTATAATCAGTCTGGTATTTTATCACCTATAAATATGTAGTGCGGAATTTTGCCCAATAACTAGAATCGTTTGGAATCGATAGTATTTGATGCGAATGAAGTAGGCGAAAGTAGCACGCTTTATGTTATTGTCACGGTATACAATTTCGTATATATTTCAATAACTAAATATAAAAATCTCGTTTTATGACGTTCGTCCATCTAATGACCGAAAGCGTTCAACTGGCATTATGAAATTATGCAAATTATATTGGGGACAAACTTGGGAGACATGATAATTCTGGACCCGATTGATAGCGATGAACATTTTTTTACATAGATTAGGGTTAACTAATAAAGTATATATGTAATTGTGTACAGCAGGCCACGAAATAGCCATGAGATATAATTATTTTTATGTTATACACGAAGTCAAATTTCCCTAGAAAGTGTCTGTATAAATATAACTTAAAAAGAAACGTAATTCAAAGCATACCAAACCCATGACTCATACACCATAATGATAATTTTTCAAATACTTTGGGTCAATAGAAATCTATCCGCCGGATTCGCAAGCGGCTTGACGAATTAATGAGATGGTGCTTTTGAAACAACAGTTACTTTCTAGTTCTTGTACAGCTGGACTTATTAGATCATTGTTATTTTTATTTTATACTTTCAACTTAATCCAACTACGCTTTGATGTGAATCAGCCTGATATTAACTATTTCAAAAGTAAATAATATACACTATACTTCTACATATTCCCGCATTTGTGTCTCAATAAATCGGTCAATATAACGACAGCAATTTTTTTAATATAAATATATAATGGCAGCCAGGTAATTGTTGTGCCCATTACTATTGTATACAATTTTTTTTAAGTATCATCGATGTACATGTATAAGGCCTCATACTATAATAAGCCAGATGAATGAGTGGCGGGGGACCATCGCTACTGACAGAAAAGATTCGAAAAGAAAATTCTTTGTCATCAGTAATGAAATGAATTCATCGGGTGATTTTTCAATTTTCAGGAGAGCAGTTCGATATATCTATATATAAGTATTGTCACAAGAAAATATAAATTACTCCAGATACTGTTGCGTCCGCAAAAAAAAGTTTTTAGAAGTACATACTTGGCTTATAAGTTGTCCTATATGATAACAATGTGGTTCCTTGCCGTCAATCCATGTTATCCGATCACTTCTGATAGTCCGAGCTTCTGTGCTTCCTGGATTTGATACCAGCTGACCTGCCTAAGATTAAATTGAATGTTAACCAAAGGCATCAAACATTCTTTTAACATACAAAAAGAATGCCAAAAAGCTATATACTTAATTGATATTTTTATATCTGTCAAAATAGTATATTATCAAACACAACCAAGCTTAGTCAACACAACATAAATTTCCCATTCTCATAAAAACTTCAAAATATTTAGTAACATACAATATGTTACTGTTGTGTACTTATAGTAACCATTTATTGAGAGCCTCTTTAGAGATATACAAACGAACAGACAAACCAAAATTCTAAACATTGCCAATTTTAAATATAGATAAAAGTAAAAATTCCACACTACTCAATAATATTTATACTAATTGATAAACAAAGTTATTATTTTTTAATATCAGTAGCAATTTAGAAAAACACTGCAAAAAAATGTTATTTTCTTCTTTCCTCTGTCATACTATTGTTCTCCACCCATGTCAGATGTTTGCCAATTAAAGCACACATGTGCGAAAGTCATACAATTGACTGACAAACAGTGATGCATTTACAAGTTTTAAAAAGGTGTAGGTATTAGACAAAATTATTAAATATTACAAAAATTATAAGCCTATATAATATTTACAAACATAGTGGACTCAATCTAGTCACATCCAACTGATTGTGCAATACCTGTGAGTATTAGGTAATCTATGATGTAAGACCTGAATTGCAAGCCTACCTATTGCTTCACAGAACAACAACATCAAATTTCCTTCCTATGCATTATTCTTCATTAGGCTCCAGTTGTATCCATCTTATAAAAACAAATAGGAATCAATACTTATTTTAATATAAGTATAACCATCACTCTTTCAGATCTTTTTAGAAAATAATTTGTCATAGTCTACATCTATATACATAACATACAAAAACTGTTTATATCTATGTCCCTTATGCTTGACTTTGACACCATCCAACTGATGGCCACAATCTAGTTTCGTTACAAAAGTTATAATATAACGTTGGTTTTAGATCATTAAACTCACTCACTCATAGCAATCATCATAAGTGACTCCTTTCACAAAATTGTGCAGATTTACCCATACACATACGCCTAGAATCGGGAACTATGAAGATAAAACTGCAGGGAACAGGTAATACATAAACTTAAATTTTACTAAAAGCAACTATATTACATTGATCTATCTATAAATAAATTTTATTACAGTTTTGGTAAAATGATTTATTGTATTGTGCAAAATTTTTCTATTTATTCCCCCTACATCCGTTCTACACTTCCATAAGTTTTTGAGTGAATATCCTTAAATAATATGTTGTTTTGATAAGAAGATAACATTTAAAGACAATTTTTGTTATTTTGAATAGATAAAAACTTTATTTACTGATACATATCAATTATTAAGAGTTTCAAAAAGTTTAAGAGATGTGAAACTATTGTATATTGCATTATTCATAATGCAAAAATCATAATCAAAGTATATGAACAGAAACATTTTCAAAACATAATAAAACATAAATGGATAAGCAGAAACACTGTACTTGTTTTACCACAGTAAACAAAGAATGTTGACATGTTTTATTTGTTTTTAAATGTCACTGGAATGTTGCATTGTGTTATAAGTTGTATCAGAGATATAAGTTCACTTTGAACATTGCAAATAATAAATTGTATATTACATTCAAGGGATTACTTTAAAATCCATTTGTCATTGCTTTAGTCTTATGTAAATAATCTAATTTGATTTACTATTGGAAAAAACAATGATTATAGGCTAAATAAAAAAAAAACAATGTAAAACCAAGGGCTCACTCTTAGAATAGGGTGTAATGACACTTTCATAAAATTTGATATTTAAGTTGTTTTCAACTTTATGATTGGTTGTATGTTGCAAATAATATCACAAAATAACTATATTTAAAGGTGGCAAACAATTTTGGATTTGACATACTATTTAACTGAAATTCATAGGCAAAATTAGTATTTGTTAAGCCATTTATAATAATATTAAAAGATAAGGCTCATATACACTCTCTCTCATATGTACTCTGGGCATATAATATACAACAATTTTAGTATTCAGTAAGTGTTCACCTAACATTATTACCTTCATTCTAATTCTTATGTCAAATAAAAAAAAATCTGTATAACACTTATATAAAATCAAAAATAACTTTTTTTCAGAGCCTATATGAAAGTGTTACATTCTATGACCTATTATGAAATATTATTTTATGTTAAATGAGTATCTTTAGAAATAAACTGTTATATATTGCTTTGCACATCCCAATAAGAATTTGTTGATAAATTAACTACATATCAACACAGACTAGATTTGTGCTTGGATAATAAATATATATTTGTCTGTCAACTCACTTGGTAGTTGACTACAATACATAATTATATTGTAGAATATGTTGAGATTTTATATTTTTGTAAAAATGTTTCTTTTGTATGAAATGTTTAAGTAAACAATGTAAGAAACAAATAAAAATCCCTTCGATGTTACATTAAAAAGCCATTGTTTATATATATATATATATATATATATATATCTTATTCTTTTATCATATTAGAATATACTTACTGTAAATATTCCTGATCTATGCATTTCTAAAACTTCATTTAACACTAAAAGTCCACGTTCTTTTCCAAGAAAATTGTTTAAAACACATACACCATACTGGGTCATATCTTTTATTACTCTTTGGCAGAGTCCATAACATGGGTCACTTGGGTCCATATAGTAGCTGTTCATTATATTATTGAAGGGTGCAGCACTACCTTTAAGTGATGCTTCTGGGTATTCTTTCATCCTTGTTGGCTGTTCACTAGGTATTGAGGGCATTTTAACCTCAGTTCTATTTACAGTTTTTAAAACATTTGATGTACTAGCTTCTGCAAAGTCAGTACTAAGTTGCTGAGCCTTTGCACTTAATATCTCCTGCTCAGATGAACCCTCATAAGTTATGGCACTTACTTTTAACAAATCTTTGTTTGTGTACACTACACTTGATATAACACTTTTATCCTTTAAACTAGATTTGTTTTGACTGGATATATCACTTTGGTCAATAATTTCTAAAGCTTGAGATGATTTATTATCACAAACAATGTCACTACCCTCTCTTTTGACCGATTTGTTCTTAGATTTTTTTAAACGTCTTGATTCACTATTCGTTAATAGCACCTCCTTACTCTTATCACTATCCAATTCAGAATTAAAAATGATCTTCTTGTTGTTTTCTAATTTATCTTCGTTACGAGCCCTATCTATATCAACTTTTTCGATTTGCAAACCCTGTTTTTGTAACTTTGGAGCACATTCAGCCTTATGCCTTTTCCAATCTTGTTTTTGATGTTCTGTGTTACAATAATAAATATTAAGACAGCGACCACATCTTCGATGGGTTTGCTGATTGCAAACGGCGCAACAAGCAAGTACGCCTTCTTGATTCATTCTGATTCTGAAATAAATCTTTCCTAGGCCGGCCCTTGTGTCTGTCGCTGTCAATATGCTAATGTCAAATTGAAACGTCATCTTATTTTTTTATATTGAGTAGACATGACTTCAAATAAATTCACTTAGGTAATAGACTACATATCTTTGGATATTTTCTTCGAATGTCGAATGATTTTAATAATATTTTATAATTACAAGACTATTGCTTATTCAATTTTATGTAACTACTCAGAACTCTCATTTCCATCTCTATATTAATTAAATTATGGGTCGCAACCATACTACACTGTGTATAAAAATGAGGCATTAAACAGCACCATGACCATAGAGCATAGTTATACCCATACTCATAATAAAGAATTTCCACATTCCAATACTTTATAACGTTGTAAAACATCGCACGTAAGCCCGATACGACGCCGCGGCATACGTCTCCACATATTTATATTTTCCTATAGTAAACTACACATTTATGCATATTATCTGTTCAAACTAATATTGATGTTTCACATTAGCCAGGCACTCTTCCCTTATTTTCATTATAACTGTGACATACAATGATTAGTTAGGGAGTAATTTGAGAAAAACTCCTTTATTTAAGAAAAGCTTTAAAAACTGATAGTTTATTTTTTTTACAATAATTGATCAGATTATTAAGACTAATGTATACATTCAACATTTATTTGTTCGCATCCAATAAAGAAGCAGCGTTTTTGTTATAATCTATTTAGTTAATTTTTGTCAAACAATTAAATTAAAATTTTATTTTATACTTATACTTTCAATTTTATTCAAAGAGTAATATAAGTAAAATTAATTGTTTATAAAGTAAAAGTTTTAGATAAGATTAATGCGAGAGTCGAGTTAAAGTAAGTGAGTGCAGCTCGTAATTGGACTGGCTAGATACTCGTTACATAAAATAACTGAAGCCCAATGAGTTTGGATGGGAAATTGCTAGCAAAACAACTTTGTGCTTTTAACCAGGAACTAAATACGTTCTGCAAATTTCTTTTGCAAAGGGGTTAAAACCCGTCATATATAATTATTTTTAATTTATGTAACTGTATATTCAATTCACTATAGTGTGGAAAGATTTAACGTATCTTATACAAAATTGTTATACCGCCGTTAATTTAAAGAAGAAGACTATTTCCATATTTATTTTTTATTTTACATATAGTTTGAATATAAATACTTCATATATTTATAACAATAAAATTAATACTATTATATTGTATAGTGCACTAATGTTACAAACAGAAACAGACATATAGCTGAAAAATAAATAAAATGTAATTTATTGATATGCAGTTACACACAAAATAATGCCTTGTTAAATTATTATAAAAATAAAGGTGTAAAATTATTTATTATATTTACATAAAAATACACTTTAATGTTACAACACTTACTTAAAGAAATAATATGAGGACACAAATTTAAAGGGCTTACGCATATCATAGACAACAAATTCTTCTGCGGTCTACAATATAAATATATATGTATGTACGTATACATTATATTTTTGTGACAGACCTTTTGCACATTGTGTGCGTATGTACACTGAAAATTTACTTTTCCATAGAATAAAAATTACGCGTTGTTAATTTATTGAAATTAAGAGAGACTAGATTAGTTCTGCCCTGTGACAGCCTCATTTAGTTTAAATTATTTAGCGTTGCATAGCAAAACATACCTAGCTACAAAAACGAACTAAAGAACGAGCCTCAACGAGAGGAACTAAAAGTGCGCACAGGCGTTCGTCGTTTGTGTCGACGCACGCCCCTGCGCTTACTTTACAATTCTTAAATTACAAAATACTACTATCAAGATTATAAAGTGTTATTTCTTATAGCCTATATGGAGAATATACAATACTTCTAAATTAAGAATTTTTTTGTGACACTAGAATAGGTAAAAAAAATCTATGTGAAATTCAATAGAGTTCTAGCGTTAACAAAAATCATCTACTTTAATCATAATATGTAAACAAAACTAACATTTTATCAAGTAATTAAATTCGTTCAAGGCCATCTGAGATTTTCTTAGCACTAATTTTTTGTTTATTATTAAGAAACAACTAAAATTTTAACATCACAAGTTGGACCCTAGTATAAGATTTGTTCATAAACACGAACGTCATAGATATCCGAACGTCGTATGTATTCATTAACGAATGATAAGAGGAAATCTTTTGAAGGACCTTTATTTTATTCTTTATTTTGAAGAATCTTTGACGAACCATGGATTAATGAACTTTAAAAACGAACATGTACGTTTTGGAATAAATTATCTTTTAATAAAAAAAGTTAGTTTTAAGGGGACTGTTCAAGTATTACGTAAAAACAATGGGTGGGGGGGTGGTCATTGTCTTGCTTATTTTGTATGACACGGGGGTAGGTGAGACCCTTACTCTATATTGAATACTGTATCAGTAAAATCTAATCTCTATCCTGAATCTTTTTTCTTAATTTTGTTAATTATAATATAAAAAAATACATTTCTCATGGAAAATTTACGTAAGCATGGGAGGAGGGGGGTTAGAGCTTACTTTTGCTGACAAGGGGCATGTAGGGGTAAATTATTGTAATAAATCTGCTTACGTAATATTTGAATGGCCCCAAGGGGAATCAGATCATAGATCATTTTTTTGTTATAAATGCTGAGCCTCTATTAATTCCTTTTACCATAATATAACAATTTCAACAATTGCCAGATACAGATTAAATGTATGTATTTATCTTTTACCTGTCATTAAGTGGGGTTATGTAAAGGAAGTATTAAAATAATGTTTTGTATTGATTTATAATTTCCTATACTTTAAACGATTACTTAAGGTAATCAATATAGTTGATTATAAAAAACTTAAACATTACAGATATTGTGTTCAATGTTTTTTTTATTTACTAAATTGTGATATAAACATGAAAAGTTGATAAGGACGATAAGTTTTCTAAAATATATAGTAAACGAGTCATAGTATACAGTTTGAATTTTAATCTAACACAGGAATTATGTATACAATTTTTACAATCGATAGTTCTACGTCGAACTACATTTTGCAATATATATTTGCAATTTAAATTAAACGGTAATACCATTCGTACTACGACGTACGATACTCTTAAACTCTGGTGTGATCATCTTTAGGGGGAGGTACCGGTGGAGGTGGCGCATGCAATACTCTGGCCAATTCGGCCTTTTCGTCCGCAGATAGTACATATACTGGTGGTGCAGCGGGAAGAAAACGTTCGGCTTTGTGAGGTTCCCGTTGTAATCTGGCACGATACAACATTACCAAAACGCAGAGAACGCTTATGATAAAAGCTGAAGTGGCTGCCAGAACTATTAAGGCAGTATGATACGATGTTGCTGCCGATACCTGGAATTATAGAAAATACAATTAAAATCTTATGAAAGCATTTATATTCACTGCTACTTTGCAAATTAAATGTTTCAAGTTGATGTTCTTTTAATTCAACTTGTAGCCATTGCCACACACGACGTCAAGAATGAAAAATTTGAAAATTTAATAGACCAAGTACTCTTCATAATGTCAAACACACATAAAAACCTAATAGTCTGTGGTGACTTTAACATTAATATACTGGAATGTAGCTCTTCAAGCATGAAATTATTAAATTTATTTAATACATATAACGCAAAATCTCTTATATGCCAATTACTACTGAGCGTATAAATCGAATGAGATCAAACCTAATTTTAAACTGGTATTCTTCTTCTTCTGTATTGCATTCTCTGAATCCCAATGAAGTATACAACCGTTTTTTCAACAAATTTAACAAAATTTTTAACTCTATCTTTAAGAGTAAATCGGCCATGTGTATGACACTTTGGCATTCAGTGAATGGGCAACAGTTGATCTACATAAAAGTAGGCAAAAGTTATATGAGCTGTATGATGAACGTCAACACATTACTAGTGATGAATTCAGAGATTATGTAAGATCATTTTCTAAAGTTTTAAAAAGAAATATGTTTTAGCAAAATCACAACACATTAAATCTAGAATTTAAAATAAGTCATTTAATTTAATCACTAATAAGAAAACAAATGATTTATGGTATCTAACCTTGCAAGATCATTAATTGACACCCTTGCAGACGACATGGCTGAAATTTTTAATAACTGTGTAGATTGGGGTGTATTTCCTGACTTAATGAAGTGCAGTAAAATTATACCAATGTTTAAGCCAGGCAGTACTTCAGACCCCTCTAACTTTAGACCAATATCGGTTTTGCCGACTTTCAGTAAAGTATTCGAGAAAATTATATTAAATCAATTGCTACAACATTCTCAAAATATAATCTCTTACACAGTAAGCAATTTGGATTTACGCGAGCTCGTTCAACAACCGATGCTGGAGTACAGTTATTACGTAATATTTACGAGGCCTGGGAGGAATCACGAGACGCGCTTGGTGTTTTCTGTGATTTGTCTAAAGCCTTCGATTGTGTCCAGTATGAAACTCTGATCGAGAAATTACGTCACTATGACATCACAGACGCAGCATTAGACCTGATGAGCTCCAATTTAACTAATAGAACACAAAAGGTCTGTGTTAATGGAAAACTTTCAGATGGGTCTGTAACGAAATTAGGTGTCCCACAGGGTTCCATATTAGGACCCTTTCTGTTCCTCGTTTACATTAATGACCTTCCTTATTTTTTCAAGGACGGTCGTGAGATAGTTTTGTTTGCTGATGACACTTCTCAGAGTTAATCGACAACAAACAGATTTAAACAACTCGCTCAATAAAGTAGTACAATGGTTTGAAGCAGATAACTAACTTATTACTGAACGGGAAAAAAACAAAATGTATTAAATTCACATTACCAGACGTAAAGCAAGTGGAAACCATTGTTAAACATAATAATGAGGAACTTAATCTGGTAGATAGTACCATTTTTTTAGGTATTACGTTAGATAGTAAACTACAGTGGGGGGCCCCATATAAGAGGTCTATCAAACAGGCTCAGCTCTGCGGCTTACGGGGTTAAAAAAATTCGCCGTCTTACGGACGTTGATTCTGCCATTCTGGTCTATTTCAGTTACTTTCACAGCATTATGTCATATGGTATTTTACTTTGGGGTAATGCTGCTGATGTAGATGCAATATTTGTGCTGCAGAAAAGGGCTGTTCGTGCGATCTACAATATGGGACCAAGTGAGGCTCTAAGAAACAAATTCGCAGAGTGAAAATAATGACAGTTCACAGCGTATATATATTAGAAAACTTGTTGTACGTTCATAAAAATATTGACTCTTTTAGGGAAAAAAAGTTAATGCACCTCATATAACTTAAGAAATAAAAATTAAATTGCTGTAAATTCTAGTAGGCTACATAAAATTGACAAGTCATTCAAGGGTGACTGTATACGTTGCTACAACAAGCTCCCAGAAGAATTTACAAAGATGTCCCTTAATAAATTTAAATCTTTTAATAAAAGAAAACTAATCGAGAAATCATTCTATAATTTGAAAGAGTACTTAGAAGACAATAAAGCGTGGGAGTGAATTGATGATTGAAATAAATTTAAAATATATATTGTAATGATGATAACAAAAAAAAAGTACACCCGACTGAGTTTGTTGTGGGCTCTTCTCAGATCAGGGCGTGAAGGAACCCTCGTATCTTTAGATTGTAAGTCGTTCTTTACTGTTATCATGAGTCATTCATTTCAATATTATATAGAAAAAACATGGGTTGAACATTAACATCAATAAAACTAAAGCTATGTGCATATCCAAATCCCAACTCCCTCAAATAAAACTTCGCGGTACCTATATTACAGCAGTCAGAAAGTTTAAATACCTAGGTCGGTATTTCAACACAGATTTAGACTACCTAGAAGAAATTAAGTTTCGAATAGGGCAGGTAAAAGCCGCCTTCTATAAAATGAGTAAAGTTTTGTGTGACCCCAAAATCCCATTCTTAACAAGACTTCGCGTTCTAAAATGTTATGTCTGGTCCACACTTTTATATGGCTGCGAGACATGGGTCGTTAAGAAGCAAAGCAGTAAGCGATTTGGGCGAAGTGATTTGGGCTCTAAGGAAAATGTTTAAGATTTTTTGGAACCAGTTCGTCTCAAATGCTGTAGTCCTCAAACGAGCGCAAATTAGCCGCATGCTTATGACGACCATCGTACGGAGAAAGGTGGCTTTTTTCGGACATCTTCAAAGAGGATCCCTATTTGGGTACGCACGGTTGATCCTGGAGGGCAGGATGTCGGGAAAAAGAGCACCTGGTAGACCGAGGCGGCATTGGACGACCGATATATGTGAGTGGACCAGTCATAACTACGCACAATTAAAAAGAGTTACCCAGGACAGAAGACTTTTCCGCATACTGCCCGCCAAACTTCATTTTGAAGAAGGCACTAGATGATGATGATAGAAAAAACCATATTTGACGATTCAAAAGTGCTGTAATAAGCCTACTTGAATAAAGATATATTGACTTCGACTTTGAATATAGACGAGGTAAATTGCGATAATAGGAGTAGAAAGATTGTTGTCGTGATTGTAAAAGTTTTATACTCGTATAACTGTGCTATACTATTGTAGTAATTTATTGACAAAATAAAGATTTGTTATTAGTATCTTCACTAAATTATAACTTCCTCTCCTATCCCATTCGCTTCGCCCGATCACACATTTCGTAACGCTCTCGTCACGCATTCACCAGCTTACTCTCTAAGTCAAGCGGGTGTAAAGGTTTACTTCAAAAAAGAAAGCTTACGGTGGATTCGCTGAGTATTTCCCTTTGCATCGCTGGAGTTGGCGCCATTAGTCTATATTCACTACGGATTACATCTGCGCCCAGAATACCTTCTTCTGATTTATTACCCACAGAAAGTTTTTCTTTTTTAACCTGTTAAAAGTATTTCCACTGTTAAATTTCAAATTGTAAATTCTACTGGTATATATAAAAATTCGAAGCCGCGTTTCCTTGATTACTATTTTTACTACTAGCTACTAATTAAGAATTAACAGGCAATTAGTAGGCCATTTTGATAAAATATTAGAATAGTCCATTATAGTCATCATTTTAATTCTAATTCCTAGTTTTAAAACACTATACAAAAGAAGATATTAACATACGAGTATGTGTATATAAAAGTTTCGTTTTGTTACATATTTAATATTAACCATAACAAAGGATTCGAAGAAAAGTAGACATATGAAGATTGAATATTAAACCTGTGTTTCCAGGTGATAAACTAAATCAACTGCTTTTGGTCCTGGTAGTAACGCTCGTAGCTTCACCACCTCTCGGTCTTTGCTAACAGTGACAGGAACTTTAGCACCAAGAGCGGATAGTCGTGATGCTAGTACTTCTTGAGCTTTTATTCCTTCTGCTTCTTTAGCACCGACTAGTTCTAACTCAATGAGAGCAGATTCGATTTGTGTAGTTTCTGAAAGATTAGTTTTATTAAAAATCTCTACGCATGTCATACTGTCGAGGGTTTATTCATTTATCTTTTAAACGTATTTATGTGGTAGGTATTAAATAATTATTATTTATTTCTTTCCATTAGTGTAAGCGTATCATTAATGTTAAAAAGCACGGACATGTCTCCTTTGTAAAAAATTTTTGTACATTACCTAATGCTTAAGAAATTAATAAAATTAGTTTATTTAAACAAAACTTAACAAAAATGCCTTATAACGATATCTTAATACTGCAAAAATGACTATATTTCTATATTCTATTTATTTTAAAATAGAATCATACGGCCTAGTCAGTAAGCAGGCTTTCATAGCATTGTTATATTATAATTCCGTGTTACAAAATAATCTATTTATTGACTGTATTTTTCTTATATACGATTGTAAATATTTGCCTTATATAGATAAATATTAGCAAAAAATGAAAGTAATAATTGAATAAAAATGAAATAGTTATTTAAAAAAAATGTTTTAACATTACATAAATTACATCTACTGTACGCCTTTGTAGGGTATGTTGTTTGTGATTATAATGTTTATTCGATTTTGCAAATATTATTTGATTTGAACAGGTAGGTAGTAATACAAGCGTCACTTGAACCACTAAATTCAGCATCTTTATGGTGTAAGTTGCATTAATAATACTGGTTATTGGGTAACGTCACGGCCTGGCGAAGTGGTGCGAGAACTCGCTTTGCTAGCAGAGAGACTGTATCATCACTTACCATCAGGTGTAAACACAGTCGAGCGCTTGACTGTCAGCAATAAAACATATTTTATTTCCACAAAAATTAAAATTATGTTGAAACAAAAAAAGTTAGTGCGAAGGTCTCTGGAAATGAAGAGAATACTAAATGTTTTCTTATTCGATTTAGAATATAGCACTCACCGCAAGGATCGCTGTTGAATGTAGGTCTCGTCTGACCAGCCGCGTCAACGCACCAGCATCTAGCGCGACCACACTGACGCGGTGAGAATGACCCGTCAGGCATACATCTTGGTCGCCAACCTTCAGCACCTTTAGAAACAATTTAATATTATAGCCAACGCAACGGTGCGCCTAATATCTTCGTTCATAACTTTTCGATTTCTTTTCAGTAATAGATAAAGTGATTCGAAATTGTAATGTCCTAGGTTTGGTAGAGAGTTGTCTTCATGTTAATCCTCACATATATTATTGTTATTCGTATCGTAACATGCCATCGTTAGCGTCAGTCTCCTCCCTCCCTGCGCCGAAGCTTGGTATTAGGTTGGGATCATCTCTATTACAGAACTAATCAAATCATAGACTAATAACAAAGTTTACAGATACATAACAGAAAGGGAAGTTTATATGTGGTTTTTATTTTTATTTATATTATAGTACAGAAAATTCGAGTACAGAAATACAAAGATTTGTATTGTTATGATGTAAGAAACATATTTGCGCTTAAATGGCAAACGCCAGTTATCTATATAAAATTAGCTTGCTACGGAATTGTATATCATAAAAAGATTGTCAAAGAAGTCCGCGACGGTGTATATTTATCTGTAAAGGATAACCCACAGCAACCATTTTTATATTTTACATATTACAATATGTTATGTATGGTATTTTAACTTGAAACAGACATTTATATTTCTATTAAAATTACAATATTATGTTAGGTCTCCTTGTGTAATAAAAATATAATCTCACCATTATCAATTTCTTCTTGCATTAACTGACACTTAGTTTTAAAGCTATTTTTTTCTGTCAAAACTTCGAGAGTGCTTATTTTTTTCCTTGTAGTTTCTGCTAATTTTGGTTCAACCACTTCTGAAAGTACTGAACTATCTTCATTTGATCCGACTTCTGTAGAAATTGGATCATCTCCCTCTCTTTGTTTAGATCCTAACTCCATACTTTCGAAATCATCATCTTCGGTATCAAACTCATCTTCCCTGTATGCAGTCATCTGTCTAATTAATTCTTCTAATACTAAAAATAAGCGGTTTCTATTATTAAAACCGAAAATTTATCTAAAAGACAAACGTAGTAATATTAATTTACCTTCATCAGCTCGTGCTTTTTCGTCGAGAGGGTCTCGTCGCACCCATTTACGAGCCTGTCTAAAATTACAAGTTGGTTTAGAACCACGTAATAAAGACCCTTTTTGTGGCTCTCCTCGGGCACTCACACACCAGCATACGTCTGTAATTTAAAGTCATATTTAAGTTATAACAATTTAACTTGTTACTATATCTATGTAGTTTTATTATTAAGGAAATATGTAGAAAATCAGAAACCACGAATTTCTGCAGAAACTGTAGTAAATACATATGTTTTTAAAAGTTTACATTTTTAGCCCCAAGATTTCTGATGTAAGGAATGTTGTTTCTTCTATATGTATTGGTTTAGGCTATCATCTGTCTATTTATCGGTTAGCGTTATGTATTTCCAAAGTAAAAGCAAAATACTTTTAACACCCAAAAAGGTGTAGCCGTTAAAGATCTTTTAAAAGTAGTCATACATTTGTTAACACACTCACCAATATGGGTCATGCATTGCACTGATTCCCAAGCTCCACTAGCATCACACTTAGGTACGAAAGTTCCTTTTCCGTATTTCTGGGCGGCTGCTTCATTTTTCTCGCGCAACCTTTCACATGGACTTAGCACTGTAAAATTATATAAATAAGATTTTTTAGAGTAATGTTACTCATCATAGTCAGTTTAATACAAATAATATTGATGTCATAATGGTTTATAGTAATTTTCAGAATGAAATGCTCTGAATAATGAATCTATAATGTAAGTGGACATGCGCAACAAATACATATACTCTTGCAATTAGCACAGGTGCAAAAGTAACGATTTCAAATAAAAAAAAACAGTGCTTCTATTGCAATAGCTATCACAATTAGATTAACCGAAATTTTAATAGAAAAAAATGTTAATATATGCTTATTATATTGTCATATTAGTGATATGGTAAATACAATCCTTGGTAGTGTTGCTATTAACAAAACTGAACCATAATATAATAAAGATGACCAAATGTTATTTACACATTACAAGTATAGAATGTCTGATTAAATTGAACTAATGAACTAATGACTGATATGTATTAAAGTGCATGCCTTCAATGCCTTTCGGTTTCTTTTCACTCTTCTGTTTTGTTAACTTCTCCTTTTCCTTATTAACTGTTAAGACAACATTAAAAAATGTAGTTAATATATTATAAATAAGTATTTCAACTATTTTATTCCGCTCGACTGTTATTTATTGTCAAATTGGTTTTTAAGAATATTCTTATTTGGCGAAATAGAGCTAACAATCTACAAGAAATATTCATGTTTTTCTATTAAGTTTTCCTATTATTTATTATTTCTCGCAAGTTTGCGAAATAATAGGTTGAATAATAAGCTGAGAGTTTTGCAGGCTTTAAGACACTTACCAGGGCAAACAGAATTACATTCCTCTTTTGTGCGGAAATTATTATGGTTTCCGGAGCAACCATAATAGCGAAACCTCTCGCAACGGTTTCGTTCGTGGTTGAAGTGCCAACGTGTAGTATTTAAGCCCTCACTATTTTCACATTCACCTTCTTCTTTGCTCTCGAAGCAAACTGTCCCTAAAAAGATATTGCTTTATAAGCGCTGTGACACATTGATGCCAGATATCGCTTCGATCAGAAAGAAACCAGGTTTTGTTATTTATTTAAAGGTTTGTTTAGAATACCATTTCTACAAATGAGATCATAGTTGTAGATCAACGTTTGCTAACTGTACGTTACTGTGAAACGAAACGTTAAAGACGATGAAAGTTTAAGTAGGTTATAAAACATTTAATTTTGTGGGTTGCTGATAGCTGCAATTCAGTTCAAACGGCGTAAGATCGGGCGAGTAGCTGGTTAAACTACCAGCGTCTTATCAATACAAGTAGGATGCATGATGACAAGGTTAATCAAATCAAATCAAATCAAAAATATCTTTATTCAAGTAGGCATATTACAGCACTTTTGAATCGTCAAATTATATTTTTTTTCCACACTCTGATTCTAATATACATCTGATGACGGTACTCAAGATCGGCTTAAAATCTAAAGTTACGAGGGTTCCTTCGCGCCCTGATCCGAGAAGAACCCACAACAAACTCAGTCGGGTTTTTTTTTTTACCATCATCATTACAATAACAAATTAGTTTACTATATTTTAATTAAAATTAGAGCAATTTGTTCACTCCCAAGCGTTTCTATCGTCTAGGTAATCTTGCAACTTATAATACGATTTTTCTATCAACTTTCTTTTAACAAAGACTTTGAATTTATTAATTGACATCTTTAGAACGTCTTGTGGGAGTTTATTATAGAAACGTATACAGTTACCCTTAAATGAGTTGTTAATCTTATGTAGCCTACTAGAATTTATAACAAGTTTGTTTTGGTTTCGTAAGTTATATGATGTACATTCACTCTTTTTATTAAAAGAGTCAATGTTTTTATGTACATACAATAAGTTTTCCAATATTGGTTAACATTAAGAGATCTGTGTGGCGTAACTCCTTTTACACCCTCTCACTCAAACACACAATAACAAAAGAACTTACGTGGCTTAGCACAGCAAACTGAAGGTTTCGAGTCGTGAGGTGCAAAACGACAAGCATGTGTTGACGGACAAGCTGCCGCACTCGGCCCACAGAGTAAAGCTCCTGATCCATCTGGTGCTTGGAGTGGTTCTCCCTCTGGACATTGAGGTGAAGGAGAACAACGTGCGAGTGGTGGGCAAGTTTCACCCTAAAACATTTTGAATGAATTAATATTATTTATTGTACACTAAAAGAAAAAACTGAAAACATACCTAAGACACAAAAAGAAAAAGAAATGTAAAACATGACGCGTGGTACCAATATCAATTGCAATAAATGGATTTGGGTAGTGCAAAGAAACTATAATAATATCATTTTATGCAAAGAGAACTATGAGGGGTGAATATAAGATATATAAGATATATAAGTGATATATAAGAGTCTGCGATCAAAAAGATATTTTATTAATCTCATAACTACACATAGGAGTGATTTATGTCTATGACTTTTACCTCACAATCCAAAGGTACTAGTTCGCATGTTTCATCTTCTCTGCATTTCGCTTCGGCACAAGGATCTCGGCATACACACGTAGGACATCCATTATTGCCCAAAAGTCGACCATGTGGACATATTTCCTCTATGTCACATTCAGTGTTAGGGCACGTAGCGGGGACGTCGCAATTAGGTGTTGAATTGGTCGATCGAGTGCCTGGGATCTATTAAAGTTGTAGACAATTATTCAAAATAAATCCCCTGCGTTTTTGGTGAAATTGGTTTGAAAACAAAATACTGCATTGTACATCGACTGTGTAAATGTACGATGTTTATTGAGCCTAATTCAAATATCGTTCAAAACTCGATTTCTTAGTAAGTGCCAAAACACGGTTGTAATGAAAACACAAATGAATATGCTTTGCACTATGCAAAACTCGTAACTATAACTATAAACTTTATGTAAGATAACGATTAATTTAATCTCATTAATTTCTCATCAACACAAGGAACAATCCACAGGTCACATAATTTAAATTTATTACTAATAGTAATATGGATGTCATGATTACTCACTTCATTTCCCGCAGGATCTACACACCAGCACAACTTTTTACTGGAACCACGACATTGGACAATATTGTACGCTCCATCGTCTTTGCATTCTGGCACCCATGTCGTAGATGGAGGGTTGCCATTTTCCGCTGCAGTGTGTAAGGCTAGCGCTCTGTTAAACATTAATTTAGTATTTATATATTTTTGTTATTTCTATAAAAAGTTATGTAACATAATTATAACCAGATTAACCGTCATCGCAGCATTGCAGTAGAATAACCTCATGACTAAGAACTCGGAACGAGTTCAAAACTATTCGGATAGACCCAATATTCTATAAGCTATGTGAAAATACAAATCCTACGTATTTAAATGTGACCTAAAATTCAACATTTTTTATATCGATGTAAAGGAAAAAACTCTAAGGATAATTCAAACTTGTGAGCAATTAAAAGTATGGTAAAACGATTATGACTCGCGATGTAGGAGCTTTTAAAGAAAGAGTTTCTCCGTATTTCCACGGAATTTAAACCTTCACGGAAAACACCGTTAACGGAGTATTGTAAAACTTTAAAAAGTACCTTCGCTGCTGGCAAGCAGTTTGATGTACCACGGTAGTACAAGCGGTGCCGCAGCCAGTAGCGCAACAGCGTTGTTCCGCTCCACACTCTGCGTCGGAACGACAAGCCCATTCACAAGCCCCCGTCCAAGGAACTAAATAAGGGCATTGACCCGCCTTGCGAGGAAGACCTAATAACACAAACTAATATTTAAAGTTTCCTCATCTCAAACATATAACAAAAGATACTGCAATTCAATACTAACGATATAAAAATATAGACAAATAGTAAGTCAAATTAACCTCAGCAAAACTTCTTTTTTTTTCACGCTGGCAAATATCTTTACGCACCCCGTTCAGACAAAATCTAAACGCGAGTGTGGGATTCGCTGGTAGTATGCCAGAATACCTACTAAAATCCAGCGATAACCTCCCCATTCTTTAGTGGAGCACCACAGGATCGGTTGAAGCAATCTACCTTGGCACTCCGGGATACTCCCGCTGGCAAACTTAGGAAGGTGGTAGGAGAAGCGTAAATCTACGCCTCCTACCTCTTAACGCCTGCGCCTGAGAAGAGGAGCTTCTAAAGAGTCCTTCCTCTGCCTCTCATGTGCCTCCTACAGCGAAATAACATACTCGCATATTTTCCTGAATTCTATAACTTTGGTCTTGACTTCTATTAGTATTTCAGTTCTAGCCTTATTTAAATTTATTAAAAAATTTTCTTTAAGACTAACTTGGTAAAAGATAACTTAACTCTCAATAGTCTCCGCACAGCATCGAATCGGAACGTAAACGTAAGGGTGGGGTAATAGCCTAAGGGTAACTTGCCACTGCAAAAAATTTCCACCGTCAAATTAGACACTACAATTTACTGCCTTTGCTCTGCCGGGATTCAAAATCCAATCAATCTAGCAATACGAGTAGTCGCACCATTGGGCCAGCGAGGCTTGTTATATTACATATTCCGACATTTTTACAGTTGTCCAACAAGGCAGAGATAATTTAAATCGGTCTATCCGTTCGTGACTTATTAATAGTGTAATGGTTAGTTAGTATAACTAACCCGACGTCTATGTATTCGAGTATAATATACTATATAGATTTATAATATTAGTATGGAAAACAGTTTTCGAGTACTACTTGTAATTTACTTAGAGAGTTATGAAACTTACATGCAGGTACAGGAGGGCAATAGTCTGCGTCGCAGGCAACGTCTACAAGTGCGCAGGTTCGTCCCGTTGGACATGTCACTCCTGCGCATGGATCACGACATTTGCAGGTAGGACACCTGCCTGTTCCTAGTTCGAATCCATAGTCACAACCCATTCGACAAGTTAATTCCAGGCAAGACAGTTCTGACCGTATTCTGTAAGAATTTTGTAAAAATTTTTAGGCCTCCGCTTTTTTTCATTTATGATATAACAATTTTGCGGAATTGTATCGCGTCTATGATTGAAACATTTCTTTTACTAGATTTACAAAATAAAAAAAAAAAAATGTTTTAATATAAGTAACAATATTTTAACCATATATACAACAAAAATCCGTAAAATAAGGCAGTGCCAAATTATATTTTATAGTTCACACTACAGTGTGCCTTTTTATATTAATTAGCAATTAATTACTATTAACGAATAGAGGGTAAAAAAAAGTATGTAAGTAGCAGCCCTATAACGTCCCACTGCTGGGCACAGGCCTCCTCACTCCGAAGAGCGAGAGTTTTTAGAGCATAGACCCACCACGCTGCTCCACTGCGGATTGGCAGGCATAGTACACAAGTGCAGTCTTTATTCCTTCACTCTCAAAGTCCGATGTGACGGGAATCCGACACGATCGGAGAGAGATCAGGCGCAGGAGCGACTGCTTAACGTGCTCTCCGAGGCACGGGGGTGGATCACACCGCCAACTTCCCAACTTCGGGTAAATATTGAGAGAATCCTAATAGAAAACTCAATATTGATTTTTGAATTGGCTCGACCCGGGACTCGAACCCAGGACCTGTCTGTAGTCGAACATACTAACCACTAAACCAATGAGGCAGTAGGAGTCCGTGTATACTTAGGTATTCAATTCGTAATTGGCGACTATACTCACTCATTGTATAACCACACAGATTAAACGATCTGTGTAGTTATATAGGGAGTTAAGCTGAAGCGAATTTGTCTCGTATAGATTGTATTGTGTCGTTAATCTCGTTGTTTCATACGGTATCATCAGGTTTGATGACTTCACTGACAAGTGAGTAAAACAACGTGATTAATAACATTAATCACACATACTGAATAGAGGGTATTTATTAGTAATCACATCAGCCGCCATGACACCGCTCATAGTTTCATCTAGCGACTGGTATAAATGTTATATTAAGACTGAACATAGACACATTCTATATACTATTTAAGTAACATAAATACGAATGTTTAAACGCAAAAAATACATCTATAATATCTAAACAAATATTCTTGGAAGTTATTAAATCCCTAAATTAAAATAAGACATACTTTATCTCAAATTAGTAACAAGACTTTTAATAAATGTAATAAAACTATATCAGTTAAATGATTTAAAAATTATTTACTCTTTTGAGTCCAACATTTAACATATCATTAACGCAGTGGTTAACGTGAAATCGATTGCATTTTGCAATCTTTTGTATATGCAACTTACTTGTCGCAATCTGTGGATGTAACGTTACTGTTTCTCGTATTGGGTATTTCTGTGCCAAATGAGTCAACACACCAGCACAGTCCGTTGGCGCACTGCTGGGAAGTGAAAGAACCGTCAGATTTACAAGTGGGCGCTGGAAGTGCCAACTTCATGCCGTCTACTGTCCCTTCCATCTTCTCATCGAAATCACGGAGATATTCGCACACTGTCGACAAAGTGTATAATTGCAAATAGTTGTTTTTCACAATCCAAGATATACATGAACATTTCAGTCAACTAATTTTTAATTAATTAGGTTAATTATATCCAGTGAAACTACATTGGATATAATTAACCTAATTAATTAAAAAACAGAATAATAGAATAGCAATAAAAAAATTTGTTACAGAAATATCTTACTAGTAGGTGTATCATCAACTCGATCAGTCTGCAAACGTAACTTAGCAGCGTCTACACATACGGGACCGCAACCCTCGGTAGAACAGCAAAGCAATCCTTCATCACAAACTCCTTCTGAACATCCAATAGTTGAGTTGACGCTACATACGACTTCTGCTTCAGGACCACAGGACTCGTAATTCACCTTAAAGTCAAAGGCAACATAACATTACCATAATAAAATCCATTCAAAATTCAAACATTCTTAATTAGGCTTTTACAACACTCTTTGAATAGCAAAAAGCACGTCAGATATAGTTTTTCTCAAATATTACTTCCAATATATGATGATGATATTAAAGAACGACTAACAATTTTGAAGTTGCAAGGGTTTCTTCGAGCCCATAACAAAATCAGGATCACTTTTTTATCATCACCATCATAAAGTCTAAAGTCAAAGTTAAATTATTTTTATTCAAGTAGGCCTATTACAGCACTTTTGAATCGTCAAATATCGTCGTATATTGATACAATATCATTATTATTTCTTCTATAAAACTTAGAGCAACCCATTTACTCCCACGCTTTTTGTCGTACAAGTAATCCTTCAAATTATATTAAAAATACAATAATAGTACGATTTTTCATTTTTTTTAGATTGTTAAATTTATTAAGTGACATCTCCGAAACGCTTGCTTGGGGTTTGTTATAGAAAATACAGTTAGTTACCTTCAAAATAATTGTTGATTTTATGTAACATTGTAGAATTTAAAACAATTTTATTTTTATTTCTTATGAGATATGAAGTGCAAACAATTTTTTTTTCTTGAAATGTTAATATTTTTAGGAACGTTGTTTTCAAATATGCATGCGCATTGAACCGACATTAAATTAATTGCTAAAAAGTTTTCTCTTACCGAATCTCTCGAACCCATATTAGAAATTGTAAATGAATGAAATCTTTTTTCGTCATTTGTAATAGAGAATATAATGATTGTGTCAATTTAATTTAAATATTATTTGATTTAAGTAAATGCAAATAAAATTTTAGTATACGCTAAATTGTAATGCTAAAAGACATCAAATAGAACATAGCGTACATCCAGAACATCAGTGGAGTTGTCGACAAAGTTAGGATCTGGGCAACAAATGGCTGTTCCACTTCGTCTCGCCCTTGTACATAAATGATCGCTTGGACAATCTTGAATAGTTCCGCAAGCTAAAACCGATCCTTCTTCATCCGTCGCTGGGACACCAACTTCGCAAGGGTTATCGTATGAAACTTTTGGTCGACCTAGGATGTAAAATATATCGTTATTAATGCTATGTTATCAAGATTTTAAGGTTTTAATGATTATGAAAAGTTGAATGGCTTTATAGAATATGAGACTACAATTTAAGCCGAAATAGCTTCATAATCCATTATATTCGTCCAAGACGTAAATTTCGCAATTCTTCGTATATTCTGTTTAAGATTAATTACAGAAACCTTCTAATTGGATACTATATTATTTAGTCAGAAATATAAAACTATATGTTACTTTTTGCTTCCCTTAAAATCTAAATGTCAAAAAAGATCATATTTAAATAAGATCTGACTTAACCAAAAACTATTCCAGTTCAAAGACTTTTTGATTCTAAATTTAGGCCTGAATATCAATGGATCAAGTGTATAACCTTAAATTTGAGAAGTTATACAAAATCTCACAAATATCAAGATGCTTTATATATTTTGCAATATTTTTTAAATTTATTTAGATACAACGTATATCTGTTACTCTACTAAATATTATATTCATTATTATCAAAACGAACAATAGTCAAAATCAAAAGTCTCTTAATTAAAATAGATGTAAAGGTAATGCGCGTAAAATATTCTTACACACTGGATATCCGGTACATAATTCGCCTGAACAATCAGCGTCTCGTACTCGCACACATTCTTCGCCATCACCACAGGGGAATCCAGCGCATGGATCATCACATTCGCATGTCGGACATCCGTCACTGCCTGTTTTATAGCCATATTCGCAAACCCCAGCACATAGAGCTCTTGCGCATGAGCTGAGACTGCGGCCACCAAATCTGGCTGGACGTGGAGTAGCCGAACACTGGACTGAAGCCGAGGGACCCATCGAACCCCGAAGTTTATTGCCATCTGAATCAACACACCTAACCAACAAATAATTTATACAATATTTTAAAATAAATTCCTACTGTTAACTTGCACTATCCTATATATCTTTATCTTCTTAAAAATTACTATCGTTAATCAGATTATTATTCATTCAGTCAAGGTCAAATATATTTTATAAACTTGAAGTGGACGACGATTGATGTTAATGCAACAATGTCTTCAGTTGCGATATTAAATTATTGGCCAATTTTAATAATCTTATAATAAATATTTACAATTTTCTTTGTGACATTTTTATGAACTACTTGCGCGGTTGCGTAAGCCTTTAAGCCAGCTATTTGAATGGTTTAACTATTATTTTAAAGCAGCGATGTGCTGTAAGTATAATATTCCCTTATTTTTTCAAATTACACTTACCAACACACCAATCCGTTCCTCGAACATTGTCTAGATACGAAAGAGCCATCAGCAGAACACTGTGGTACATAGCCTCTCCCTTCTTTCTCACTAATAACTAAGAGTTCTGCTAGCATTTTTTGTTGGGTGCACATAGTGACATTATGTGGTAAGGTACAGTGTTTTCCACATTCACCACCATCACAACACTTCTGCATAGAAGGACATTCCAAATCATGAGCACAAGGAGTACCGCAGTCAAGTTCAGAGGTGGATGGTTCCGGACAGGTACCAGCTTTTTGTAATTCTAGTGAAGCAGGACAACATACTCCGTAGTCGTTGCCTGAAATTAAGTATTAAAAAATCTATAAAAAAATTAGCAACTTGCTTACTTCATCAATACCGCAATTAACATAATATATTACAATAACTTTTAGACAATATTTTCTTTATTTCAATAAACATTTTCTCGCATCAACAATTTCAGTATTTACGGCCAATAATGCCTATACGCTAAAATCCAAAAATAACGTTTATTTTATCATAAATATCCATATATCTATGAAATATTAAAGTCTTTACTTTAGCACTGATTTTTATAAATATTTAATGAAAATTTTTAACCGGTGTACATACTTTATTGAAGTCTAACTTTACAATTCAAATGCGGGCGTTGTATAAGAAAACAATAGAACAATAAATATTGTCATACCACCATACCTGTTTCAACCAAACATCTATAAAGGGGTGGACAATTTGGTTTTCCTGGATCCGTGCCACACAGGAAAGGTCTGCTAGTTTCTGATATCAGAAGAGGTTCTCCAACTGGACAAATATTTTGAAGGCTACGTCCTCTTTTGCCTGAATTAACAGTAATTATTTTAGGAAAGTGTTTATAAGTAGACTAGTAAATTAAGGCTACGCCTCGCTTAGGCTCAATGTGATATTACTTATACGTTTGGTATTTCATTAATTTAGAAATCTCAGCAAGAAGAAGCCAACATAATTAATATCAGCTGAATGCCATTTTAGGCCAAAGTAATCTATTGTATGAATATTAATATAAGAAAGTTTATTTCGTATTAGTCCCATTTTGGAGCGAAATTTAGCAAAGTTTTGATTTTGTACTTCAATGCATTGTGCTTCTGCTTAATTTCTAAATTTATTGATTAAGATTAACTTCATGCCCCTATATAACTTGCGTCTTGCGTAGGGGGTTAACTTAAAAAAATTGCCTAATAAAGAAAATTAATTTCTATAAAGCAAAAAACAAGTTACTGTTGAAAATTTAATAGTGTGCTTTATTTTACAGTAACTATTTATTCAAAATTAAGAGTTTATAATGAAATTTTAAATGCAACTTACAAGTAGGCACTGGTGGGCATGGTGGTCTAAGACAAGGCGTTTCCTCCAGTTGGCAAGACAACTGTCCTGGACAAGTAACGGTTGAACATGGATCCCTACACTTGCATAATGGACAACCCCGGCTGTCGAGGTCAAACCCGAGGGGGCATAACATTCGGCATGTATGTGCTGCACATGGAGCTGCAATTGTACAATTTACCAGACCAGCAGCTGGTGCTCTAGTCCCGGGTACCTACAAAAAATTTAAAGTTAAACTTATAAAACTGCAATTATTGCCAATGATAACGGAACAAATAGCGGAACTGGAGTCGGAATCACGATTGACTTCATTTTTGTAATTCTTCAAAAATTATATATTACTTTTTAAGATCCTTCTTATTTACCTAGTCTATGCACACATGTAGTAATAATTATTTTACATTTATCACTTATTTATTCTTACACCTACGTTAAACTTAATATAAAATATAAATGAAAAATTTTATGGGCAAAGATGTTGTACTTTGTGATACTTGTATTCATCAACCTACTTCAAATCCTGCAGCGTCAACACACCAGCACGAGCTGACAATCTCATTATCACACTGGATTTCCTCGAATTCACCATCAGTAATTTTACATCTTGGAGCTCGTAAAGATCGATTAACCCCTCGTCCACTCCTACTATTATCTGCCGCAAGGGCGCGTGATATTCGCTCTGATGACAGCTTTATGTTCTCACAACCTAAAAAAAATATGGTAAAGTAGCGACAGAGTTTGAAATTCCTCGACTGTAAAAATATGTCCAAGTTATTCACACGTAATTTAAAAAATATAATAGGAAACGAATGGGGTCGAGGAGGACGCTGTGAACGTGCAATTACGTATTTTTATTGCGCTTAATTAGTATTATATAAGTTACTGCAAAGTAAAGATAAAATCATAGATGGAAACCCTGCAATATTAGACATGCATATAAAAATAGTTTCATTTGACCCTTCATAGAGGATATAATATTCCTCTAGGCTTCAGATAAAGGCTTTTAATTAGTGACATAGTGAAACGCGAATTCAATAACGCTTTATTGACCATAGTTTATCAACATATTGAGGCCGTATTAATAATATGCTTATGTCATAAGCATTATATGATAACATTTAATTCTATATTGTTTATATATTAGGTAACACCAATTTTAATGATTTTAATTTGTTTTACGTTCATAACAAACATTTCTATACTGCTTAGGTAATAATAGATTATGACGGCAAGAAGCGTCTTAAAATCTGCCAAATCTGACGAATAAACTTCGTTATTGTTGAATTATTTCTCCAACTATATACGTATCTAGAATTATTTCATGTAAAATTTATTTACCTGTGTAAAGTGGATCAACACAGGATCTTCCACAAGAAGTGTTACAGCATATTTGTTCGCCACAGTCACCATCCTCGTTACAAGGAGTTGCTCGTGGTGGACATGCTCCGTCTTCAGCTGGACATCGTCCTCTAAGCTCAGCGCTTGCTATTAGTTAAAATTAAAATTATTTTTATGTGATCGTAATTGTAAGCTTTCATAAATGTTATATTAACGTAATTAATGATCGTCGTAGGGTGGGAAATACGTGCCAATAGTGGGTTGGCAGGAAGAAAAGAACTATAAATTTCATGTGATTTCGAAACTAGGAATAATATTTTAAAGAACCCGCATTACTGCGGGTTCTTTAAAATATTATAACCCGTGTTTTATTAGCTTCAGATCGCAATTTTTATGGCAAGTTGCACTAGCGTAGAAGGGATTAACGTTTATACCAGTTCAGACATCTATGTATATGTATGTAGTTATAACAAATAGTGATGTAGCAATAAAATTACCTTGATGAAAGAACAACAGGCACGCGCAGAGCAGCGCCGCCCTCACCGTGCGTATTGCCATCGTTGCATCACACGAGGTAATCCTGCAACAAGAAACAACCGTTTTACTATTGACTAGCTTTTCCGTGCTGTATCAGCCACGCAGTTTCAGATCCTGTAGAAATATGCGGAAATGAGTATTGAGAATATGGAAAATCGAAGATTTTCCATTTCGTGATGAGATGTTGAATGCAATAAAACCGGTTGAAGTTAACATTGCACACAAACAATTTTTTCTTACATACTACTGTTGAACAAAAAAACACATTGCATACAAAGTTCAAATACTTGCTTCGCTAACAGATCCAAGATTCAATTCCCGGCAGGGCAAATTATCAGTAAAAAATTGCTTTCGGATACGATGCGTTGTTATAACCATTAAAAGGTAAATTATCAGGACATCACACTACTATTTAAAGCGTTATCATCACTTACGATTACAAGCCCGTGTCAAAATATATAACACTAGCAGGAAATCTAAGGTTATAATGCTCCAACTTTCCAAAAGCGGCTGTCTATGTTTAAAATTCACCTCAGACTTATGAATCATTATATATTATTGTCGGGTATTCCGACCAAATAGTAGTCTAGCAGCCTTGTAGCTGATTGTAACACTGTTACTACACACATATGTATGTACATTTATTGTGCAACCGTTTACATTTTTTAAAATTATACAACAAGTGGTGTTACGGCGACAGATTACAGAGTTGGCGTTGGCAGAATCAAAAAATTATGGATTTTTACTATGTAAATAAATGAAATTTCTGCTGTGTTACAATTAAAGAGAATTTATTAACTAAAACGAAATAAACCAACAATTTGTAGTTGAGAATGACGTGATTTTTATGTGTATGGGTCTTGCTGTTACAGTTTTGTGATTCAAATATTATTCTATTAACTATATTTAATTAAGTAATTTGCAAAAAATTGTTTAGCGCTGACTTATAGAAACCTCACGGAAAAGGTATTAAAGAAAAAAAGTATGTAGAAGCTCATTAACGTCCCACTGCGTGGCACAGGTCTCCTCACTCCGAGGTGCAAGGGTGTTTAGAGCATAGACCTACCACGCTGCTCCACTGCGGATTGGCAGGCATAGTACAGAAGTGCACTCTCTATTCCTTCACTCTCATAGTCCGATGTGACGGGAATCCGAAACGACCGGAGAGAGATCAGGCGCAGGACCGACGGCTTAACCTGGTCTCCGAGGCACGGGGATGGATCACACCGCCAACTTCCCACCTTCGGGCAAATATTAAAAAAATCTTAATAGAAAGCTCAATATTGATTTTTGAATTGGCCCGACCCGGGGCTCGAACCCAGGACCTCGTGTCTGTTGTCGAACATGCTAACCACTAGACCAATGAGGCAATGAGCATTAAGGTAACTCTTTAGTAATCAGTTTAAGAAGTAAGTAGGATAAGTTTAAGAAGTGTATTTTTAAACATGAAAGACAAACGAATTACAACAGTATTATTAATTACAGTTTAGTGTTGTTAAGAACACTTTCTTACCATAGGCTCTTACTAAACAAGTGAATTGCGAAAGAGATATTAATACAAATTGTGCGAAAACGACTACGCGGACAACTTAATTTTAAAGTGATATACATGTATACTACATTGCATAACATGTAGGTAGAAATTTTCATTAATTATACATCGTTAATTCTGTAATGTTAGGCGGCCTCGTGCCACTTCGGTTTCGAAGACGGTTCGCCGCAACTATGACGTTATCAATGACAACATACCTTTAAGGTACAGCAATATCAACAGGATGATGTTTAATTGTTAGTGGGTTCGATGATAGTGGTCTTCCAGCTACAGCAATATCATCAGAACTAATTTAATTGTTCTTACTTTAAACGACATAAGCCTGTACCTTACAAGGCAATATGAACAAAATTGGGATACTGGAAATTTTTAAAATTTGTCTCAGTACTTTCCGAGATACTACAGTTTTATGATATATGTATATGACTGCCTAGTATTTAGCATGTTCGACCACAGACATGAGGTCCTGGGTTCGAGTTTCGGGTCATGCCAATTCAAAAATCTATATTCAGTTTCCTATTAAGATTTTCTCAATATTTGCCCGAAGTTCGGAAGGTGGCGGCGTGCTCCACCCCCGTTGCTCGCAGAGCATGATCTCTCTCCGGTCGTAACGGATTGCCGTCACATCGGACCATGAGAGTGAAGAAATAGAGAGTGCACTTGTCTGCCGGCCAATCCGCAGCGAAGCAGCGTGGTGGGTCTATTCTCGAAAAATCTCTCTCATAAGAGTGAGGAGGCCTGTGCCCAGCAGTGGAACGTTAATGGGCTGATATATACCTTATTTTATATATATATGTACATATATTAAAATGCAAATAGGTGTGCTCTCACTTTGGTATAATTTTCTGTATCCTTTCCATCATAGTGGACTAAATAATCAGGAGGCCGAAGAGAGATTAGGCGCAAAACTGTGTGATTACTAACGCAGAAAAAATCCACTTCCAAACGTTGGAACCACCGATATGATTAACTTCTTTTTCCTGTTTCTTTAAAACGTCCACTTGCATTTTAGACATTATGGTGTTTTTGTAACTGTTATACGATGCGTATATTATCCCATTTATCAACCTGTATCAGTGTTTATTTTAATCATATAGCTATTAAAACATGGCTTAAAACATATCAAGTATTAAAGTTTTTAGTTAAAGCAAATAGTATTGGTTTCCGGTTTAGAAAAATTCAAAGAAACGTCAATTCTCACAGTACGCAATATATAAAGAATAACATTTTATATATCCGTAACAATATTCAAGAATACAGCAAAAGGCATATATAATGTTGAAGATTACTTGAAAAAGTTAAAGATGTTTGGACTTGATTTCAGTAGCACATGAAAGCTACACACATAACCTACCTATGTTAAAAGGAGTAATCGTTGTTTTTTTTTTGCCGATTTCTTCTCATCGGAATCAACTTTCCGAACCGGTGGTAGATGTAATTACCAATGGACAGACTACTCACGATTCATAAGTGCTTTTTGAGCCTACTGGGGTAAATAATATTTTGATTTGATTTGATTTGAAAGCCGGTACTGTAATAGCTAATTTATCTTTGAAACACTGTCTTACAAAGTTACGGTTTTATCCTTGAGACTTTGAACGTAGGACATAGGTACTTCATAGATAGAAAAACTTATGTCTAGATATAAAATTAGAATAATTTTGTCATTCTGTATAACACACTTGTACTATTTCGTATGCATAAACACACAGTAGAATCCAGAATATCCAATATTTTCTTGTCTCAAAAAGTTATATTTAAATCGGCAAAAATAATGTTGTGGTACTACTGGATGTCATCATCATCGTGATGACATACGGTTCTGAGACGTGGTCGCTGACTATGGACCTCATGCGGAAGCTCAGAGTCACTCAAAGTGCGATGGAGAGGGCTATGATCGGAGTTTCTCTACGTGATAGAATCAGAAATGAAGAGATCCGTAGTAGAACCAGAGTCACCGACATAGTCCTACGAATCGCGAACCTGACAATGTGCGGGGCACATAATCCGAAGGACCGATGGACGTTGAGGGCCGAAGGTGCTGGAGTGGTGACCCCACACCGCAGTGTAGGCAGACCCCCCACAAGGTGGACCAACGATATAAAGAGAGCAGTGGACGTCCATCGGTTGAAGCGACGACGACGACGACTACTGAATGTGATTAATTCATTTCAAAAGTTTGCTCAATTTTCAAAAAGCTCTCCAATAACCCTTTTATGAATTGTGTTACTATCCTTCTAAAGCAGCGACATATGTTTCACTACAAAACATTTCATCCACGTAGTTTTAACATCCATATACATAATATTAATTTAATATATCTATTTTAATACGTAATCATGTTACCCGAAACAATCCCATTGTTCGTTGTATTATATGTACCAAAAGAGCGTGTTTATTACGTCAGACTACATAGAGTATTGTCATCATGTTAATTTCGTCTTGCTTTCTCTTGTGACATTATAACAATCATCTCATATGAATTACAAACTAATACTCCGCGTGATTCAAAGTGTTTATTAAAACGTCTACGTGACAATTATCATAATCTTATATAAATTTGAAACTGAATTTGTATTAAATAATATAAGACAAAATCCTGGAAGATCTTTATAAACCAGGTAAAAGAGGATTACTTACTGATCGCTTTGTGATCCTTAAGAAGAATTAATTGATTCATTTATTCTCATGATTTCTCGGTTAAAATTCTATTCCCATGATATTTGATACATTATGATAAATACGTCTATTACTATTATTACATTTTATCATTTAGTTTATTTATACCTTTTTTTGGTTACAGTAAAGTAATCTCTCTTGCTCTTTCTCTCTTATAACCATCATTGTGATGAAAGTCATGAACTTGATCATCGATATGAAAAGTAAACGTAAATTATTATATTATCTAGCTCGATAATGTTGCATTAAGATATCGGACAGCGTTTCTAATAAGTATTATAAAAAAATTTCAACGTCCTTTTTACACCTTTAGGTTTACTATTAAAAATATTTAGCTTATTCAATTAACATTTTCCATATTTCTATATTGTATAGTTTTCTTTTTATTATTTAAACTTTAGTATAAGTTATTAGTCTTTTAATTCTTTGTGCTATATGTATGTATCTGTGAACTTTGTAGTTAGTCTATGATTAGATACCCTCTATACCCTAACATTACATTAGGACATTACACTATAAAACATATTTATCGGTCCATCTAGTATCTAGTTTATTTTCTCATTTATTGAAATCATAGTTCCAAAATACAGCACTTTCCTAACTGCTTCCAAATTTAGAATATTTGGGGGTTGCTTTCGTACAAAAAAAAGGATGACACAATTGAATCTATTCCCAAATAACGGACTTTATGTTAAAAGAAATTATATACCTCTTAATAAACACTTATGATGCAAGTTTCAAAGTGAGTGAACTCTAGCGTAGTGACGAGTTGAAATGGGTATCTCGTGACGCAATAACGTTAGCGTGCTGAGTGAAAGGCGTGACGCGGCAAGCCTTGCAATGCAACTTTCTTTCTAAATATCGGATACGGATCAATCCATATCTGAAATCTGCTTAGGCTTTTAATATATAAAGGTTAAATAAAATATAACAGATTTATATCATGTAGCGAACCAGTCATTGGTAGGCAAAGCAACTCCTTTCTAGTCGGAAACGTTCATTAGGAATATATTTACCCACATTCCCACGGGATTGGAAACTACACTAATGACAACACGGTAATTAAAACAGATCTAGTTTTTAAATAAAAAAAGGAATACGTGGAATATAATCATTTAACATGTATATTATTCATATATCATTTCAATTGTGATGTAAAAAAAAACGCTGCCAGTGTTTTAAAATAAAGGAAGATAACTAGCAGTCTATTAATGTCCCACAGCTGGGCAAAGGCCTCCTCACACAAAGGTGAGAGGGATTTATAGCATTGATCCACCCACGCTGCTTTTAATTTTCAAATACTTTGTGACAAGTCTTTCTTTATATGTCCGAAATTATTTATATGTTATAGCTATGTATTATTCTGACATATCAGTATAACATGTTGTGTAGTATAATTAAAATACCTCCAGTAGTTTTTGTGTATTAAAAATAGAAAACATCCATTTATCTATTCTCCCAAATTTCACAAGTATATCGCATTACTAGGATTTATAGACGTAAAACTTTCGCACTGTTGTTCAAAAATAAACGAGTGCTTCTAACAAATACACAAATAAACTAAGATTAGAAAGTGAAATGAACCTTTCCTGTAATAGAATACAAACGAATTTGACGCGACTCCTTAACGACTTGCAAACAATTTCACTGCACGTCGCACGATAAAAAGTGGCAAGATCACTGACCTTACTCAAACATTATATTTTTATTGCTCCTGCGAGACTGGTACACACACCTTATTCATTAGCAAAGATACTCTTTATAATATAACAAAATTTAAAATAGAAATGTTAAAATAATAGCAATTGTATATAATATTACCAAGATATAACAAATTCTGTTTATATGGGCAGGACATAGGATAATTGTTCTCTTCCGTGTCTAATAGAAGCAAATGTAAAATTTAAGGCAATAACTTCGTAATTAAGTTGGATAGAATTAAATCTTAAACAGCGCATTGCGAAATCGTAATCCACTTAGGTCTTCTTATATTTTTTTTTCGGGAAAATATCTTGAATTTTTGTCAAAATTATTTCAAAATTTTCTATGAAATGGCGTGCTGAAAATTCAATTTGATGTTTTTTAATATGCAACAGCTATTCACACTCTTTATTATATTTATAGGTTTATTAAGAATAACGTAACACAAAAACACAACAAATTTGACTAATTTACCGCCGTGGGGTACATAAAAGTACAGTAAGGTCAATAATTGAGATTGTTTTGTGTATTTTTCTGAGCGTCTTTAAGCCGTTTCTTTTTATCCAGTCTTTATGAGACACTCTATACACATATAATAAGAAATTCCTTTGCGTATCATCTACACCGTTGTATGTAAATTCTATTATTATTTAAATATAAAGCCTTGATAAGATCTTGAAATCGTAGGCAGTAATTTTAATTTTAAAAGCAACATCATTACTATATTATTAAAAATCTATTGTCGAGAGATTGAAAGATTAGCGCGTCTTGCCTTTTGTAGAAACTTTCTATTATGATGTTTCAAGGAAGCAATTATTGATACAATAATAACATAGCTAAATAAAAGTCTCGATAGCATGTTAAATTTTTAAATAATAACGTGGGTTTCATATAATTTTAAAAGAATTTGGAAAGTATTTCTAATAAAGTGTGTACATGGGTACATCACAATAACTGTAGTCTACAAAATGGCGGACTATACGGTTAATAATAAAAAAGTATATCTTAATATCAAACAATATAATTTTAAATATACTTTTACAAGCAAGAGTTAGATAAATCGGGTCGAGTGAATAATAATATTCCAGCAGTTAAAACTTTAAGTAGCAAAGTTGGGGTAGTAGGGTTTTAGCAGCTTAATGATACGCTGAAGTATGTAAATCTAAAGGACTAAGGTCTAAAGTAAGCCATTCTCTGGTTTAATAGTAAGCTAACCATTACATAAATCGTGGAGAGATGGAGCAATGCATATTTACATATATAAAATAGATATTTTGTTTCTATGTACATCCGTTATATATTTTGAAACTATCCAAACGATGTATCTTAAGCCGGTTTCATTACAAAGGGTATAGTGCGAAGATGCTTTTTGACCACTTAAATCATTAACCCATCATGAGATCTACAAAACCACCGTCTAATATGACCCAAGCAGATTTCATTTTTCAAATTCAAATTCAAAAAAACTTTACTCAAGTAGGCTTTTACAGCACTTTTGAATCGTAATAGACAGTTGTTTCCCATATATTATTTCACTGTACGACTGCATGGTGAGATCATAGAACGACTTAGAATCTAATGTTACGGGGGTTCCCAAGAGCCCACAACAAATTCAGACGGACGTCCGTTCAGGATTTCGCTCATCAACATTATATATTTTTAATTTAATCTATATCGATTAGAGCAATTCATTTACTCCCACGCTTTTTTATTTTCTTAGTGGTCCTTCAAATAAAGTACGTCTGCTCAATTAGCTTTCTTTTAATAAAAGATTAATATTTGTTAAGTGACATCTTTGTAACTTCTTCTAAGAGTTTTTCATAGAAACGTACACAGTTACCCTAGAATGAATTGTCAATTTTATGTAGCCTACATATAGCTGAATTTATAACAAGAATATTTCTATTTCTTAAGTTAAATGAGTTGCATTCACTTTTCTTCGTAAGAGTCAATATTTTTATGCACGTACAACAAGTTTCTAATATGTATATGCTAGAACGATCATTATTTAAATTGGAATATTAGAAAAACAGTGCTCAGATGGTTATAGACCAATAAACTCAACCATGAGAGACCTTTAAAACTATGTTTACATATAGCTACTATTCGTGGTCAAAAATTTAAATGAGGGGATTTCTCCATATTTCTTTACCTTATAATTATTATTAATAATTTATCATTCTACCTTCAGATAAAGTAAAACATCATGGGGAAACCTGCACATCTTGGGAGTAACTATGCGGCATGTGTAGGCTGCCAACCCATAGTGAAGCAGCGTGGCGGATTTATGTTCTAAAACCCCTCTTTCCTTTGCGTTAATAAATTGCTACTTACCTTTTTTATTTTATCGAGGTTCATTAAGTAAGCGTCCAGTTTACTTACACTACTTGTCAAATTTTAAAATGTGTAATTGGTTTATAAAGGCAAAACTTTAGCAATTTTTTCATTATTAACGTCGTCTTAACTCTATCGACATAAAAGAAAGTTATCAACGAAATAAATTGTCTTTTGAGCGCACCCTTGTGGCTGGCATGCGCGATAAGACCATCTCAGCCTTATACAATTTATAATATAATTGACTATTGTAACCTTTAACTAGTTATATGGATATAATATATTTGCTGTTATATTAAACGTTTTATCAATATAAAAGATTAATTACGTGAATGTTTAAAAATGAAAATCTTAACCGGCTTTTGATATCAATTGGATTACCTGCAATAAATATTCTAAAACTGTTAGTATTTCTTATAGTTTCACAAACAAAATAAAACCTGTTTGTCGCATATGGGGAATTATCAAGTTCTCACGAAACATCAGCTTGTAGTAGATGCATTTTATTTGAGGCCTTCTTTGAGTGAATAAGGGATCCAGCAGTCGTGAAGGTTAGGTACAACTGACAAAGCATTTTAACCTTTTTATCTGGCTACACTGAAGCAGCTCCAGTGAAACCATAGAACTTGTTTTATTACACTGCCCTAGAATTGCCAAATGCCGCTAGGATATCAAGCACAAATTGGGTCAAAAATATATATTAGATAATATACACCTAGTTATAAACGACGACGACGATCGCTACTAGTTTCTCGACTTTGTAGTAGACACCATAAATAAAATTGGCAAAAATTAAATGGCTCAAAAAATATATCAATTATTTTTGTTTCGTACTGTTGTTAATTCATATAAAATAGGTTTGAATAGGTGAAAAAATCATTTAGCGTACAACAGAAAAAATGGTGCCACTAAATAAATATTGACACATCATAAAATCAGGTTGTACATCAGCCGTTAATTGACTTAACATGAAGTGAACGGTACGCTTCTCCATTTTATCTCTCTCTCTCTCTCTCTCTATGTCGCTTTCGGGTCAGTTCCTTATGTCTGAGGAGTTGATGATTGGCTTCCAACGGTTTCGGTCCAACGGCCCTAATTTGGTAAAATTTGGTGGGTGACTTCTCCGGGTTATTTCTATAAAAAATACTTTCCCGTACGAGCGAGAAGACATGTGCCTAACACTTGAGCGTGAACAAGATTAACTCTTTGATTAATATTTATCAGACAAAAATTATCTTAACATTGTTAGAAAAAAATGTCAGATAATAATGGTCCTACCAAGCACAAAAAATATAATCTTATAATCCATAATAATCAATTTGTCAAGGCGGACACTTTCACCTTGACTCATGCGACATACCGTGTAAGTGAAACCAGCACGTTTAGAGAGCGCAATTATTGAGGTCAGTTTTATTATGAGGAACAGAGGTCCACATTATCAGAATTATCAGACGTTTTGGAAGATTTGTATAGATATTTATCTAATAACATGATAAATCAAATCGGTTCCAGAACATCTAAGCAGTTCATAGAGAGACGCAAGAAGAAACTATCTATAGTAACACCTTAACCTCTTTTTAAAAATATATAGAAAATTGTGTCCAAATCAATCCAGTTTCATCGGAATTAAATGGAAACATTCATTATGTATCGGCAAAAACACTTATGGAAAACAATTACCAGTGCGTTTATTGAAGAAATACTATATTGCGTATTAATTGGCATAATATTACATTTAACCATGACTATAATGTTTTCGAATAGCTTTGAGATGCACCAATTGGGCTTAAAATATTTCGCCAGTGGTACCAGATTATTTCACTTAGTAAATTACAGAAGACAATATAGTAACAATAATGTTCCCCGCGACATTATCTGTGTGATCTTTAACTAAAATTCTATAATATGAGGTTTAAAAAAACAAACTTGTGGATGTAGCTATAAAATAGTGTATACTTCGATGACCCAATACATAAATAATCAAGTATGTGTAAAATCCTTATCTTGTAAAACAGTGTTTCAAATATATATAAATTATTTAGACCTTTTGTATAGCTATTTAATAAATCGATGACCTAGGTGGATAAATGGATTGTTATTTTTATCAAAATTACAAAAACGTCAAAATTTCCAAAATGCAAGTTGTTGTTTTTTAGGAGAGTCCATCTGTTTGTAAATTTTATGATATACTCGTATCTACTCCGTATAGACCCATACAACAATTAAAATTTGTAGATCTGTTTTTAGGTGTGTAACTAACTATGACAATTTTGTAGTCCATTGAAAAGTATGTTAAATCTTACATAAGTAAAGTAACGTAACATTCAAATAAATTTGCAACATCGTTGACATAAGATGATTGCCAAACACTGTTACTCGAGTCAGGATTACTTGCTACAAAACATTTAGGAAATTTGTTGTTTTTTTTTAATAAAATTTTAATTAAAAATAATACCTTCATTATATACATATAATATTTCACTCAAAAATGTAATTTCAATTATATCTAAATTGAAAAAGTTTTGTTTTTGTTTGTTTGTATACACTAAATACTATTTTTATATTTAGTTTTCTGTGTTTGTGAAGGAAATCGTCCTCAAAGCCTAGATCGATTTGTTTTGGTTTAAATTAGCTAGTATTTATTATTACTCTTCTGGACACATCTATTGGCCCACCTTAGAGTTTAGGTTTCGATGGCCCCTACCGAAATATTATTGCTAGATTGAACAAAAACTATTGATGTTTTAAATTTGAATTCAGTATACTACACGACTTGGAGCTTCGCCTAACAAGTCGGGTATGCGCCTTGATGAAGGCAGTTGATTGTTGAATAAAAAACATGTTCAATAAAGGTTTAATTTAATAACGCGTGTTGCCTCCATAGGCTTCTACCACAGCTCTCATACGATTAGGCATAGAGTTTATCAACCGCTCTATGAAATTTTGGGGGATCATCTCCCATTCCTCTTCTATGGCAGTTTTCAACTCCTGCATCGTCTGGGCAACTGGCTGACGAGCCCTAACAAGTCTTTTTAGCTCGTCCCACATGTGCTCAATGGGGTTCATGTCTGGGCTTCTGGCTGGCCAGTCCATAACTGTGATGTTCACACCCCGAAGATATTCCCTGACGATGCCGGCCGTATGGGCTCTTGCATTATCATGCATAAAAAGGAAATTTGGGCCCACATAGTCCGCGTATGGCATCACGTGAGGTTCTAAGCACTCACGAATGTACCTTTCAGCATTTAATGTTGGCAGCCGTGGTCCCGTAACAATCTCAAGTTGAGTTTTACCGCTCGCGGATATACCGCCCCAGACAGTCCATGAGCCACCGCCATAAGCAACCCTCTCTTCAAAGCAGCATTGTGCAAAACGCTCCCCCTTACGTCGGTAGACCTTCTTCCTTCCATCATTGCCATGTAACACAATTTTAGACTCATCAGAAAAGAGTACACGGCTCCAATGCTGCTGAGTCCAATTTAAATGAGTGCGCGCGAAATGAAGGCGCGCTGTTCGATGGGCTCGCGTTAGTTTGGGGCCATTAGCTGGCTTGTGTGGTACCATATCGCGTTCTTTTAACCTTCTCCGAACTGTTCGAGCGCTCACAGATACTCCGTGGAAGTCGCGAAGTTGGTTTTGTATCTCAATGGAGGTAAGGTGACGATTTCTCAAGCTGGTCGTCACGATGAATCGATCCTGCCTTTCAGTTGTGACCCGAGATCGTGGCCTTCCTTGGCGACGAACAAAGCCGCCAGTCTCTAGGTACCGCGAATAAACATTTCGGACCGCAGATCGACTTAAATTAAGTTGAACACTCACATTTCGTTGGCTGTGTCCCGCCTGGATAAGTGCCACAGCTTGGGCGGCGACTTCAGGCGAAGTATCCATTGATTATTGATAGAACCTTACCTTAATGGTAAGAATAAGTAATGTTTGTTGCAAAACCAATGAGAAAAATCACACTTTCAAGAATTAAATCCGAGTAAACCAATAAAATCAAGTTTTTTTTAGTATTCGATTGTTTGTTAACAACGAACAGGCTCCAAATTGTCTTTTGTTTCTTTAAATTCTGTGTTCGAAATTCAAAAAAAGACTATTGAATGAAATTATGAATGTGCCAGGTTTAAAACTGCATAAAAACTTTTTGCTCGACCTAATATAAAATTTTAGGTAGGACCAAACGAAGCTGAAAATGTAAGGTGGGCTAATAGATGTGCCCAGAAGTATATATCGATTCCAAGCAGATCAAGTTTAAGAAATTGTATTTTCTAATACGTCTGAGTCTGAACTGATAGGAGGCTTAGGTCGTCAATAGAACCATTATACCAACAAAGACGTGAACCGCCAAGCAAAAATGTTGCGTTTCCTTACAATGCTCTGTATAAATCGTATGAGATAGTATGCCTTTTACCTCGATAGCGCACTTCTATATTAGACTGTATCAAATTATTATATAAGTGGTCTATCGAATAGGCTCAGCTCTGCGGCTTCCGCCGTTAAAAGAATTCGTCGTCTGACAGATGTTGATACTGCCAGACTGGTATATCTCAGCTATTTTCACAGCATTATGTCATACGGTATTCTACTTTGGGGTAATGCTGCTGATATAGATGCAATATTTATGGTGCAGAAAAGGGCCGTTCGTGCGATTTACAATATGGGGCCAAGAGAGTCGCTAAAAAACAAATTCAAAGCAGTTAAGATAATAACAGTTAACAGTTCACTGCGTATACATATTAGAAAACTTGTTGTACGTACATAAAAACATTGACTCTTTTAATAAATGTATATCATATAACTTACGAAACAAAAACAAACTTGTTATAAATTCTAGTAGGCTGCATAAAATTAACAACTCACGGGTAACAGCATACGTTTCTATAATAAACTCCCACAAGACGTTTTAAAGATGTCAATTATTAAATTCAAAGTCTTTGTTAACAGAAAGTTGATAGAAAAATCGTATTATAAGTTGCAAGATTACTTAGACGATAGAAATGCGTGGGAGTGAACGAACTGCTCTTATTTGAATTGAAATATATTAAACTAATATGATATCGTAATGATGATGATAACAAAAAAACAAAACACCCGACTGAGTTTGTTGTGGGCTCTTCTCGGATCAGGGCGCGATGGAACCCTCGGAACTTTAGATTTTAAGTCGTTTTGGACATGGAGTACCATCATCAGACGTACATTAGAATTAGAGCGTGGAAAAGAAAAATATATTTATGTCGGAGAATAAGAGAGAACGGAGAAGCATAAAGCACAGGGGCGTAGGGTTCTCCGCCGACATCGTCATTAATGGAATCCATTATTTAATTTATTATACTGTGGGTGTTCGTGGGTAATGTTGCTGCAATCAAACACTTTGTTAATTAACTCGTATTATAATGTCCAATCACTTAATATTCCCCATATGAATTTACACAAACTCATTACAATAATCGCTAGGAACGCGACAGTTTCAATAGTCGACCACTCCGGCCGACCGCCAATCGAGAACTGCCGAGAGACGCGCCGGACTGCCACTTATTGACTCTGCCCCACGCCGATACACAGATGGCGCCAGCGTTCCACAGACTATTACACACGGACCAGTGATCCATAGACTCTTGCACTCCGACCATCCGATATTTACCAACTGATGAAATTACAGCTAAGCGCTAACCTGTTGTAGTAACCTAAATGAAGACTAGACATTTACGAGCGGGGTGGAACAGAGACATATTTTGCAATACACAATTATCTAATAACGCTTACAAATTCCTTGATTGTTTGCATAGAATACTGAATTGTTTGTGTAAACAATATTGCGATCTCGTGCGAGACGTGACGCGATTTCATTGCGGTAAACAAAATTTACGGCCATTGGCACTGATTGCGTCCCTGACATTATATGAATATGCCCGAAGATATTTTGTCTACCAGAATGTTTGAGCTATTTCACTAGTTTTATTGTTATTTTTTTATTATGGCCGCAAGAAGAAAGTCATTTATAAATATATATGCTCAGTATTCTTAAACCTAATAAAATAGATGTGTTTGAAATTTGTTCAGAATCCATTAGAATAAAATAATTCAAAGTGCGTGCGTACAAAGTAAACATGTCAGAAGTGAAACGTCTTAGGCAAACTAATTTTTAAATTTTGTTTTTATTCATACAAATGAAATCGTTAGATTTCCAAGACTTAGAGGGAGGGAAAAGGAAAATATGTTAGGAATGTCATTAGCAATAAAATATTAAAAGTGTCAAAAATGAATACAAATAATTTATTAAAATCTCAAACGAAAATTTAGAAAACAGAATTTATGAAATTGTTTTATTTAATATTGATGAAAAATAGTATATTAAATTATTAAATGACGAGTGGTTAAAACGCCTCTTGTCGTTTGTAAATATTAAAACCACCTAACCTTCAAACGTATTAGAATAAAAACGTTGCACATCTTCGTGACGCTAATCACGCGATTCATCCGTAAAAAAATTATTACCCTCAGAAGTTTCACTTCGAAAAAAAGCTAAATAATTCTTTAATTTCTGTTAGATACAGAACAAAAATTTGCATACAAATTACAAATAATAAAGGTAAGAAAACGACCAGTGCGTTTTGCTTATAATCTTTAGCATCATTATAAGGTTAAAATGCCATCATATTCTTATAGACAATTATTATTTATTATGGCGGTGGGCCTGTTTTAACTTCCCAGAATTTGTTTTATGCATTATACACGTATATTACTAAAAAAACTGAGATTTTTCTGATTGCAATGGAATTATGGACACCACGTGTTTGTTTATAGATTTTATCTCATCACTGAGATACGTTCTATGTTCACGTTCATTTCACTTTGTTCATTTCATTCATATGATTTCAATAAAATGTATGTGTTCATTTCTAGACGTTGATTACAGTATTCTCTCCTCTAAATAAAACAGACATATGATAAAGTCATATACTCTAATTTTAATGACAAAAAGAAAAGACCGAACCTCTCTTTGCCTGTGGTCAAAGAGTTCTGAGTGGCCAAAGCTTTATTCAAAGATGCCAATCGCAGTAGAAAGGGGTCAAGAGTTGCGGCAAAGAAGGCGTTACTTACAAGTAGTGCTTCACTGGAATATCGCTCCGCTTGCAATCTAGTGGCATGCTTTTAATATCTTAAAACTATTAAGTTTTGTGGTCATCTAGCTCGAACTTTTAAAACTCATTACATACATTGTACAAATACGATTATAATCTAACTAAATCTAATTTCATATATTTTCTTCAGTAACTTTGCAGTAATTTGTAAGCTTGTTTCGATGTACTTTAGTTCAGGATTATATTGTTTTCTCAAACCGAAAGAATCATTTATAATGTATGCATACAGTTCCTCGCAGCATCAAGCAAGTAGTTCCCGATTCTGAGGGATTATTGCAAAATCCGTACTTAGTGACCGTGTATATTGCGAACAGAATCAATTTGCTATATTAAAATTTAATCACAAATAGTTTTGAAGGTTTCGTGAGTGAATGAAGGACCTTTATGGTCACCTTATTGCTTTTCTATTTACCACCATCACCGTCTTCAAATGATTGCTTTTCTATTGAAAGAGTATAATGAAGTATAAATAAGTAGAAACTATTTTTGTGTTTTCTAAACATAGAAAAAAATATTTTGAAGGTTTTTAAAGTTTGATCAAATTCGCGAGATCAAAGGTATATGTCATACCGAAAGATTTCATGGAACGAGGTCGAGTACTGCCGCAAAGAAGGTAGATTGTTATTCTCAAGAGGTGCTCTAATGCAACTGGAGTATCTTCATGCATTATTATAAAGGCATGAGCCGACCTTGATGCTAAATATATTTTTTGTGATAAATTTTCTTGGAAAATTAATTTTTGTTCTTACAGCAAGGTGTTTATAAAAATCACTTATATAAATTCCAATGGGCTGACTTTATCAATCAAAATTACTGAAGACTACAAAAAATATAGACATATATATTTTTTGTAGTCTTTATATACCCAGATACATATTTCAACACACATACATAGTCGATGTGATCTTATACTTTCTTCTTTATGATATATATTCTCCTTGTATTTTATCATTTAGAAGAATGATAAGATGCGAAAGACCGTAATATAAAAGACAAAGTGGAGTTTGATCAAGTTTCATTATTATATTGTACAATATAATAAATATTTTATTATAATAAATGTTAAAAATAATTTATTAAATGTAAGTAATTTACATCTAGGAACTTGTAAAATTTATATGTGCTCGATTGCGTATTTATTTCAGTGTCTTTTTTAAAGTACAAGTTATGAAAGAGCGGATAAGAAGGATTAAAAAACTTTTCTTGTTTAATTATTTAAACTTTAATGCACACAAAAAAAAAGAAACCACAAATTAATTATTTCGTACGGAGAAAAGTTATAAAATAAAATGCGTGAAGGCGATCTTACAAAATATTATATTTAAAAATCAATTCACTCGATTCAACTGTACGCAACATAAACATTACCTTAAATTAATTTTATAGAGATATGTGTAAATATAAAAAAAAATTAAGCTTCTGTGGCAAAGTATTTTTTAAGTCTTGTTTATATTTATGCAAAACTAAAACTAAAATTTGTTAGGAATTTAATGAATTTAAATGTCATTAAAATAATAAATGTCGAAAATTAATACAAATAATTTATTGAAATCTCAAATGATGAATTGTAAATAAAAATGACACGTGTTTTTGTCAA
>JACTOM010000019.1:276306-469658 GCA_015832385.1 Elymnias hypermnestra | reverse complement strand
ACCGGAGAGAGATCAGGCGCAGGACCGACGGCTTAACGTGCTCTCCGAGGCACGGGGGTGGATCACACCGCCAACTTCCCAACTTCGGGCAAATATTGAGAAAATCTTAATAGAAAACTCAATATTGATTTTTGAATTGGCCCGACCCGGGACTCGAACCCAGGACCTCATGTCTGTAGTCGAACATGCTAACCACTAGACCAATGAGGCAGTCTAAAAATAGGTCAGAAATAATAAAAGTGTACATAAAAATGTCACGTGTTTTTGTCAATATTAGAAATTATTAATTAAATTTTGGTTTTGAATTAAAAATTTAGAAAAGAGAATTGAATATGAAATATTTATATTTTATGAAAAACAGTATATTAAGTGACTAAGTGACGAGTGGCAACTTTAAATGCCAAATGTTTTTTGTAAATATTAAAACTACCTAATCTTCAAACGAATTAGCATAAGCTAGTCACGCGTTTCATCTGTAAAAAATTTGCTGTCATGTGCCTAAAGAAGTTTCACTTCCAAATGAGCATGTTACGTTTGGTGAAGCCTATGTTGCATTTTACGACGCGTTCAGTGACCACAGGCGGATGCGGCTGGGAAAATGTCTGGTTAGAACGGATTACACCGATATAGTATTACAAGCTGATTCAACCTCGCTTGAAATAGAAAACTTTCCTAAGAAATCTTCTGTATTAATAGTAAATGGGTTAAAAGAAAGTTTTTTAATCGCTATGCACCGCGATACCTCCTGAACGGTGAAATTCTATACGTGTGAACACATGAGGACACGTAAAGTAACTATAATGATTTGTAGTTAGGATAGATGAAGCTTCTGTCAATATCATTCAGATTATAATTTTGATATAAACCAGATGGGACATGCATTTTTTATTCTACCTAAACATTGAACTTGTGCCATTTGCCATCAAATATTTTTTTATATTCATTCAGATTGATCAATTCAGATGTGTGAATGTTAATGCTTAAAAATAAGCAACACTCCAAAACAGGATTACTTTCACTTAAAGGATAATCACTCATAATAAACCTAAAAAATCTTATATATAAAATTCTCATGTCACAGTTTTCGTACCTATACTCCTCCGAAACGGCTTTACCGATTTGTACCAAATTTTATATACGTATTCAGTAGGTCTGAGAATCAGCTAATATCTATTTTTCATACCCCTAAGTGATAAGGGTCCTAAGTGTTCACCTTTAAATTTTTTTTTTAATTTTTGGACGAAATTGTTTTTTTTTATTTTTTTGTGATACAGCAACAAAAATACATACAACCCTAAATTTTCACCCTTCTATCACCAACCCCTATTTTCTAATAGCGATAAAAATACTTATATCTCAAAACAACGTTTGCTGGGTCAGCTAGTATAATTATATAAACATAATGTTGAGTAATATATAACTCCTTTTTAATGTATAACAAAATAAAATGTATTCTATGAGGAAATAAAAAAATAAGAGGGATGTAAATAGGAAATCTCTAAACGACATCAAAATAAAGAAACATTAAATTGTTCTGTGAAACAAATAGGAATAAATTTATTCTATTTTCAGTTATAATGAGCTTTGAAACGGACGAGTGGAATTGTTATTATAATTGGACTATTATATTTTCGTCGTTGCCCAGAAACACCTTAAATAAAGGTGTATATGTTATTGACTAGTAAATTTCTTAGCACATCTTTGATATAAAGTTGACGAAGGTGATAATACTAAAAACGTATACAGAAAAATATATTTCTAAAGTCATTACACATACATTTCATGTTATTTTTGAAATTAAAGTTAATTCCGACACTGTCGACAGTTATGGCGAGTGCAGACTGCGCAAGATCGATCGACAGAGGTTTTCCACTACGAAAAAAGTTTTTATGAAACACGTCCTTTTTACAAATAGAGTATCGGAACAACTCTGTATAGTGATTGATCGATTGACGTCAAGAAAAGGGATCGTCATGTCCGTTATTAGTATCCTTGAGTAACTCTCATTTCCGTTAACACGCACGCACACGCACACGCACACGCGATTATACTTAGCATTTTGTTATAACTTTTATTAATATAAATATTTGTATACTAGAAGATGCATCATAAAAATAGACATGACAAAGTTAAAATTGACCTAAGCAATTTTTTGTACAGAAACAAAGAGGAACAATGTTTATAGGAACACTATAGAATCATTTTTATTTATAATTACAGTATGTGTTGTATAACTAAGTTCTATATATAAATAACAATAGCTATTAGGCACTTATAATTTAACCTAAACGTTGATGTAGATGAGCGTGCTCAGTCGCATTTATCCGAGACACCAGAGCCTCTAGACAAGTTACTTTCGAAGATTGCTAACGCTTAAAAAATATATGGGAATGACGTTTCATTTTTCGATAAGTTTCGATATGAAACGTCATTCCCATACATTTCTTAAGCGTTAGCAATCTTCGAAATTGACTTGTCTACGGGCTCAGGGATGAATACGAAAGTTCAACCTTCGGTATTTGATTCATGGACGAAGAAGGTTCCGCTGGGTTTTAGTTGTTATTGGAGGCCTTGTTGCCAAGTTCCACACTCCTGACTCATGGGTCGCGGTATGAGCATAAAAGCATTTCCCAGCGAAAAAAAAGATGGTGACAGGCAACTTTACGTTAAATGTGGCCATAAAGTCCAGTTGTTTCAGAGACAAGCGGGGGAAAACAATTTATCTTTTTTTTTGTATAATTATCGTGTAAACATTGTCAAAACGAATTAAATAATTGATCCCATTTCATTTATATATATTAACTAACCCCACCCAAGCTCCCTAAAAAATATATTACTGATATAAGAGTGACAGGCTCTGAAATTAAATTTGGGTAAATAATTCCTAATGAAAATCAAAGAGGGTTCATTAATAGGTAATGTCGGAATTTAATTATTTGTCAGTGTACAAAGGTTAATTAAAAAGTTGTTGTTGGGATTAAACACAATTTTGCTATTCCGTCATAATTATTCTATTTCAAAATTGCTTTGGTATATAAAACTATATAAAACCTATGTATATCAGTTTTTAAAAGGTCGACCAAAGAGCACTTAATAAAATACGTTAGTGCTTTGCAGTTATAAATAATTGTGAATTTAAATCAATTTGTATGAGCATTGCGGGAAAGCTACTGAACTGAGAATTATGTGGTTTGTTTGGATAAAAATCTTTCATAAATTTCTACGATATTTTGTTTTCGATATTTATTTAAATTTCTTTACACTGTAATAAAAAGATAAGGCAAAATTCTGGCAACAGCCTCTTTAGTCTTAGAAAAGGTTTCCACTAAGGCTTGGCAGGCTGTTTGCTCAGCTATTCTGCTTTAGATAATTATATTTTCTTTTGATTTATATTTTACTATAACGTCTAGAAACTAGAACGCTCGCTCGGGGCTGATTCAACTAGTTCATTAATTAAAAGAAGAGATACAAAAATAACATTAAATCGATTACAATAGCATATCAATTACTAGCGGCATCTAAGACGAACTTCTTAATCTTATTACATAGAAATCTTTTTATACTGAGAATGCATGCAAAATTTGAGAATTTTGCGATTATTTATTCATTAATATTGTATTAATGGCATGTGTCATCCATTAAAAGAAAAAGAGTGGATGAAAAAGAACGATTCTTTTAACATTTGAAAATGTAACAAGATACATATTGTCTATAGGAAGTGAAGTGATAGTATTTAAAAAGCAATAACTACAGAATTAGATCCTGACTCCTAAACAAGGAAGAAGCATATCATATAAGCTTATAACAAATTCAGCAAAAAGAGTGAAACACAATTTTAACACAAGAAATAAAAACACACATTCAATGCCATTATTTAGTGTGAAGTAGGTATTCAGAAATAATTTTTCAGGTTGAGCATACGCATTTTTAATAAGCTACCCGAATCACTTTTGGGTATGCCTCCATATAGTTTAAAAAAATATGCTAATAATGTCCTATTACAAAAGGCATATTATAATGTTGAGGATTATTTAAGCAACAAAGATGTTTGGACTTGATTCCAGTTGCACATGAAAGCTAAATACGTTGTAACCTACAAAAACTAAATTAAAAGGAGTAAACATCGACTTTATTGCCGGTTTTTTCTCAGCGGAATCAACTTTTCGAACCGGTGATAGATGTATTACCAACGGACAGACTACTGACGATTCAAAGGTGCTTTTTGAGCCTACTCGAATAAAGAACATTTTAATTTGATTTGATAACATTTTCCAATGTCTATAAATTATATAGCGAGAGGACAATGATAAAGACAAACCTCATTTATATAGTTTATTAAACAGAAATTCTGTACATAATAATTATAATTATTGTTTCAATCAAATGTGGCAAAAAAAATGTTCTTTTGGTTAGTCATAGACTTAAGTAGAACCACCATGGCATTGATTTATGTCAACGTGTATATTTATCAAACCACAAAAACTGGCACATCAAGTTTTTGGCAATGCATTGTGTGTAATGTAGGTCAGGTTTTGTATAATGGACTAATGACGTAGAACACCGGTCAGTTTGTTGAAAATGGTTTTGAGAGCTTTCCAAGATTACCTTCTAATATGTTTTAAAACATTTAATATTAGAATTACAATACCTTTATATTATTTTATTGTCAATGTTAGCTTAACAAGGTGATTATTCAATTTCTACTAATAGCTCTTACTCTTCTCTTATATATTGTTAAATTTTTCAATCGCTAATAAAATACCTTCTCTCTCTCTCTCCTTTCTTTCACGGTCTCACGATACGTTGGGTTGTCTGGAAGAGATCATTAAATATAATAATAAAATATAATACAACCGCCAATTGTACACTAGAATTTAAGTTAAGTCATTGTTGAATAAAGCATACCTACTATTTATTTATTCAATCAAATACATATTTTAAAATGTTCATAATACTTGATTGTAATATGGTTGTATCAGATATTCATTTATTAATTAAATGTATTTTATGGTAAATTACTAAAAAGGTAATAAAAAGGATTACAGTTTGCACTTTAATAATGAGTTTAGGTAAATGATGTTGAATTGACTTTTAAATTATTTCATATTACATATTTTATGGTGATTAGGCTTTTAATAATACTTTTATAACGTTCGTATAAAGTTTGTATTTCAAAATAATGACGTCAACCATCATAACTTTATCTAAACGAATTTAAGGGTTATATAAATTTAACATAAAATAAAATTTAACTTAAATAAGTTTATTCCTGCACCAAGTGTAATGTAGGCTTTCCTAAGTTTTAGTTGATATTCTAGTTTTATCAGAGAATCCCACATAATTACTATTAATCTACACACTTTAAGGTGCAAAGGTTCCAAAGAAGAGAGGTGTTATGTCGGTAGACCTCACATTAATATTGTATAAAGAACAACAGCGGCTAACTTCGCATTTGTGTGCTACTTTTTAAGTATAAATTATTAAAATGTGAAATTGCAATAAATTGATTTAATTTCATCCAATATGCAGATAACGCTTTCTTACGATAAAATGCCCATTACCAGGGAATGTATTGCCAATGTATAATTTGCGAAATTGCGGTAATAAAAATAATGGCGCCGACTGCGAGTACAATCAATCGCTTTTAAAGCTCGATATCGTATCGATAGTCGCAGTTTGTTCGATTACTGAATAGAGTACAAGCAATGTATGTCTCTTCAAAATGTTATCTTAGTTCTTCTTTCTCACTTTTTGCGTTGCCATGTAATCTTATAATCTATCACCAATCTATGTATATTCAAAATTCTCAGTATCTCTACTTCATAAGAAACCCAATTCGTTTTCTTTTTTTAATATTTCTTATATAGATACTCCTATAGTCGTTATACGCCCTTCTGGTGTGAAACCACAAAAATTCGTTATTGGAGCCTTTTTTATTACCAGTAGGGGAGAGGGGGGCGGAATTCCAAATCGGGAGCATCAATATTACATTTATTTTAAGTTTATGTAACAATTTTATGGTGATTTCTCCCTTAAACTCATCATTTAGAACAAATCAATTTCTAAAGGTTAAAAATAAAAAATAAAAATGATGTATGGGGGGCATAAACATTTTAGAAACGTTAAGGTTGGAAAGCTCTTGTCTAGATAATCCTTTGCATTATAACACCATTTTCTACTTAAATCAGTTTAATGTTTGGATTTTAATATGAGTTTTCTATTAGACTTCTGGGATTATTTAACGCTGTCTACTTTAGCTTGAACCGCTATGCTAGGACTGAACTAGTGGACCGGTCCGTTACCACGGTATCTCGTAACTAGGTGCTGCGGGTTACGCCTCTATGCACGCACTAACTGCACTCAATGTAGCTACTTGTATAATCGCATCGATTAGGCTACATAATACCTAAGTCAAATTTCTTTCTATATCCTGGATTCTGCACGATATATTAGCGACAAAAAAATACATTAACACGCAGGATTAAGTAAGAAACAGCACCTTAACGTTCCGATGCCCGATACAAGCCTCTTCTCCCAAAGAGCGAGGGTTTTTGGACCTTAGATCCACCACACTGTTCAAATGCGGGATGGTAGTTTACTCATACCTCAGAATTACACTCAGGAGATGCAGATTTCCTTATCATGTTTTCCTTTACCAAAAAGCACAGTAAGTCACAATTTGACACATCCGTTTTTGCTGAATTGACGGTTAGTTGTACCTGGCCAGGAAACCAAAGCTCTCTGTATGAGAAAATCACGTGATTAACCACTAGGCCATCTAGGCTTCCTCACTCTTAGTTAATTTAATCAGTTCACCCGTCCTCTTTCTTCCCCTTTCTTAAACCTGCTTGTTGAATTCGCACTTTCGTATACACAAATACGCAGCATTTCTTTGTATGATACAATACATATGGCCAAATTATGACTAAGGATTTATAATGTATATTAAATTGATTTTCAGACCTAAAATATATTTTTGCTGCTAGAAAGCAATACTCCCGTAATCCATATATTGTATTTAATGTCTAATTACATTTAGTTCTAGATTCAGTAAATTATGTTTCAACTTTACTTCGTCTGTTGATATATGACTATTTATTTATTTGGTAAATGTATATGTTGTTACATATTTGAATATAAACATGGCCTTGAATAAACTCTTTACATGTGATAACTCACAACTATCGGAAAAAGGGTTCGAAGGTAAAACCCACCCACGCTTGTGCCACTTCAGTTGGCAAACTATACAAATATATACCGCAGAATCAATCAGATATGCAAAGTGTCTTCATCAAATTTTCTTTCACAGAAAGAAATAATAAAAAATTCAAAATCTAGGAACTATATCTCTGTAAAATTGTGCTTAACATAAGTTTATGACGCAATAACTATCTATCCAGTATTTTAGCGCAGCACTCTTGGGAAAATAAATATTCCTCTAAACATTATATCACAATTTTCATTGCCATGATGTAGAATCTACTATCTATCTAATTTATGTATAAAGTATTTATATTTGTATCATGTAAGGTTTGTTTTTTTATAGAAATGACAATGATTTATTTCTGATAAAGGGTCTTAAAGTTTTACAACTGACGCCTCTGACCTGATCAAAAAAGGCAACCTTTTTGATTTAGTATTCAACGAGGAAATTAAAAACCCATCGATAAATAATCGATGCGACAAGTCTCGCAATCCATTTGAGTGGTATATTGGGGGCGCGGATTAATTGGTTGTACACCAATTAGGCAATTTCATACAGATTTGAAAATACGTTAATCATTCGCCACTTTCTTTTTTTTAAACCATGAGGAGGAGAACGGCCTCGTTAGCGCAATGTTGCGAATATGCACTTCGCTAGCAGAGGTCCTGGGTACGATACGACGGTCCTGGGCAAATTTAGAAGACTGCATTTTGTAATTTGGCCGTAGGTAATTACCTCCCTACCAGAAATTAACTAAGTAAGTTCCATCATCGACTGTATCATCACTAACTATCAGTTGAAGTCACAGTTAACGTTAAATTATTAGCAATAAAAAATCTATAACATTAAAATTATGTAATATTTAAAAATAGTAAAGTGCTTTACGTACATGAGTTATAGTTTCGGTCGTATTCGATCTATTGCCGCATTTGATTTATTTCTTAGTGTAATTATTTTTAAAAGAAGTAATATAAAAAAATTCATGACACATTGTTAATATATTGCCTACTATTAGTACACTCCTCCTGTCCACATATATATATATTTTTCAATATTTCAATCCCTAATCAAATACTTTTTATTCCTCCAATCAAGTTCAGACATATATTCAAAAGTTTATGTCAATAATCTTATTTTTATATTTTAAATGTTTTAAAGAAAATCGTGGTACTAGATGGTATAGAAATTGACTGTAACTTTATTTCTATAATTTTTTTATTTCCATATTATTGGATAGATATTAGATATTAGATGGCTATATTTATAGCATTGTTATTAACTAATAGTATAATCTTATTTCATTCTTCTGATTGTTAATAAGTTTAACGAAATTATCAATAAAAAATATTGTTGCTGTTTAAATCATCCGTAATAGGAGTTGACTATGTTCACCGCTATCTCACTTGCTTAATTGTAAAACAAAGAAGTCCGTACATTTAGAGATGTTAAATACAATTTCATTGAAAGAATGTTTGTCTGACACGCACAGATCTAGATCACGTACAAATTAGAATGCAGCTGTCATCTACAGTTACTGTCAGTTTTACTCAAGTGAAAAGATATGCGTTCAGGTTTTTAGTTTCAACTTTAGTTACAATGTGTCTTTGGTAAAAACTAATAAGCTCTATCTGTATACATAATACACAAATTTTTCTACCTATGTTAGTTATAGATTTCGGAACGCTTCAACCTCTGTGCCCTAAACTAGTTTCATTAGAAAGGCAATAATGCGAAGATGCTTTTAATATGCCTACTCACTCACTCATGCGGTTATCACGCAGTAAAATTTAAGAAAGTAATTCCTTTCCTAAAGTAGACGTCACTAAGAACAAAATTCCAAATATTCACATGGAATCGGGAACTAGGCAGCTGAAACCGCGAGGTAACCTATAGTCATTCGATATTCAAAAGATTTTTTGTTTATGGGCGAAGCAAAGGGGCATATGGCTTCTTTTAGGGCTTTTGGGTCAACTACAATAGATACATCTAAGAAGTTTTTAATTTGGTATCCGAATTATGAATGAAACATTATCACCATAAAGAAACATTTTTGTGCGAGAACATACAATATTTGAAAATGACGAATAGCATCTTAGTTTATATATTTACACAATATTATAACACTGATTATTTTAGAAAATGTTATTTCTCCATACAAAACTAAAGAGATCTTCAAACAATAGATAGAAGTTTAAAAAATGTCAGGTGACACAGAGAAATATTTATATAAATGGGAATTGTGGATATAGAAACAACTGAACAATTTTTCTATTAATACTCCTCTTTTAAGATACAGATCATCTTGCATTCTTGTCTCCTAGACTTCGCACTGGCGTCGCCATTATTTCTGAATGAATTAAGATTTGGCTTGCCCTACGAGACCGTATGCGAATATATGCTACGAATATACGATAGTTAAATTGTATTGTACTAACTCGGTTGTCGCTTTGATATTAGGATATCCTCCAATCAACTCACGAAAACAGGTCTTGATGGAAAATATAATTATAAAAACTCCCGATGGGGATGCAGTCGTAAAGAGAAAAATCAAAGTAAATTTATATCGTCATTTGTATTCTTGTTTTCAGATAACTAAAAAAATAATAGCAAATCACATTTTCATGACTATTATGCTTATGTTTCTATAGACAAGGTCACGAAAAATTTATCTTTGGCGAGGCCTTGTTAGTAATAGCTTTATCGTTTTCGTTTCTAATTCAGGAGTAAATTACATGAACAAAATTACTCGTTAAGATCTAGCAATTCATGTAAATTAACAGCTAGGGTTGTCATTTATGAATAATTAATTCACATAAACACGTTAATTGCTTCATAAACTATGAATGAAATGAATTTGTTATGAATTAGACATGACTATGAATTTTGAAAGCATTGCAGAATATGTATGTACGATTCGCACAGTAAGCAAAACACTGCTGTGGGATTCTATTAGCTGTGCAAATTTATTTATCAAAGCAATGGTCGGCAATATGCCTTCATTTAGAATGCAATAGAACAAACTAAGTAAACAGATAAGAGTAAATTAATGAAGCCTTGGCTATAAACTGTTTCCCATTAATGTAGGAAGAGATGGAAACTTTTATTTTATTAACATTTACTATATTAGGACAATTTATTGTCTAATTATTTTACGAACTCAAATTAGATCAGATAACAAGAGGCTGATTTTTTAAAAATGAGATAGTAATACTTTATACTACATAGAATTTAGGAATACCATGACTAAGATAACTAAAAGATTAACCTACGTTTAAGGGCGGCATTATTGCTATCTAAGTAATCTCTATAACAATATATTGGGAGCAACACGTAGTATCGTGTTCAAATTATATTTTTCATTTTAATCAACTCCAATTCTATTTAAGTATGTGTGAGGCTTCAGCCATGTCTTATCATCTTACCGACAAAGCTCCTCAGTAAAGCAATAAAGTCTCCCAATGATATTGAATTAAAGCTGATTGGAAATAAGGATTACAAAGATATTTTTATTTTTCCTATATTTCCGAATTATTTTCTTTTGGTGGCCAATGAATAAAAAATAGTCTATGTAATCGTGTATGGTTTAAATTGTATTAATAAGATATTTTAGTAAAATATGCCATGGTTTGATTTTTGAGTAATATTAATAGTAATTTTAATACGAGTGAGGTTATAAATTTAGCATTGTATGATAGATATTTTCGCATTTATTAATAATATTTTGACTTTACTTGTAGTTTCAAGACCCACATATATATGTACACAGACGAAGTTGCGCGGCTTAGGGAATACACGTATAAATATAAGAATTATAAGTTATATACCTGTTTTTATATTAAAACGCTAGGACATTATACTTAAGAAAAATTACTTTTTAAAATGATAATTAGAACAATTTGTCCCGGGAATGTTACCGACAAAGAGGGAAAATTTTAATTCGGTGTATCAACAAAGAAAACACTACGACCCATAAATTCTCCCAACCCACATTAACTTGTAACACACAAACGAATACAAAATGTAAAAATTGGATCGTGTCATAAACTTTTACAGTGTGAACGGTGTCTGTAATGGGACACATTTCGTACCCTGACACCGCAGAAATTACTATACATAGAAAGTGTTTACGGCTTGCTTTGTAGTTGTCTTGTTTTATTATTTAGAGATTAAATTTCCTTTGGCCTTTATTTTATTTAAAACCTTTTCTTTGTGGTGCTTGTGCAATGGTGTTATGCATAAATAATAAACATCAAGAAATTTTCTTTCATCACTTATTATGTAAGGTACACAAACAGTACAATTTACATTGAAATACAAATTTTGTAATTTTTAATATTGACGAACAGTAATTTCACCTCATGGTAAGTGATGATACACTCTAAGATGGAAGCAGGCCAACCCGGTAAGAGGTCAATTACCTTTTATTGTTCGTACATAGCATCATGCCGGGACGAAGGTATTTTGCTTCTCGGCATGTCTTTGCTAGTAGGGTAGTCACTAGCCACGGCCAAAGCCTCCCACCAGTCCAAACTCAGAGAAATTCGCCCTGCAGAGAGAAATTGCTCAGGATCTTTGCAAGTGAAGCAAATACTCCATCATCAAGCCAGCGATGCCGTCCATTAGTATTAATGTATGTTGTATATTAAGAAATCTTTTATGAAAAATACGATCATTAGTTATCTCTGAATACTATTTTGTCTGTTACATGTTAGTAGAAATGCAGTCAAAATCACCCAGAAGAAACAAACTAGTGAAGTAAAATTGTAGTTATTAATTGATTAATAACGCATATATATTTTCTAAAACAATGCTAAAGCTTAACATTACAAAAAAACACAGGGTTGTGTCCTTAATATCAAGACTACATCTACTTATATTTAATTGTATTATATATAATTATACTCTATTAATTATAATAAACTAATTTACAATAGAAAGGTAAAGGCTTAAACGTCCCACTGAAGGGCACAGGTCTTGTTACTTATAGGAGAGAGGGTTTTTAGAGCATGAAGCACTGCGAGTTGGCAAGTTACACGTACCCCAGAATTACTCCCGGGTTATGTAGACTCCCTCGCGATGCATTCACCAAAGCATAATAATGGACTGGAAAAAACAAGAATGCTAGAAGTATGATTGATTTTGTAGTTGTGGACGAAAAACTAAGCTCAAATATACCGCGGGGTTGACATCGATACTGACCATTACCTGGTTGTTTCCCGAATCGGTGGTCTTTTTAATCGGTGGCGCCATAGAAAAAAGGAAACCTCGAGCATTCTTGAAAGAATAAAAGTGGAGAGATTGCAAGAAGAGGATGTTAGAGAAGAATATCTGAAAAATTTGAGTGGGCGATTCAAGAGTGAAGACGAAGGAAATGAGATTGAAAGTTTATGGAATAAATTTAAAGATGGAGTGGTTGGTGCTGCTATTGATGTATGTGGCGTGTCTAAAAGGAGGAAAGGTAAGAAAGAGAAGAATTTGTGGATGGACAAAAATGTTCAAGCAGCTGTGTGTGAAAAGAAGAAAGCTTGGTGCGATTGGTTGGCTACAAAAGCTAACCAACGAATGCAAAAGGCAACAAATGATGAAGTAAAAAAGGCAAGAATGGAATATAAAAGGGTGAAAGTAATCGTGAAAGAAGCTGTTAGAAAGAAAAAAGAAGAACGCAGCGATATGTATGATAGGAGACTTTCTGATGATTTTCAGTCAAACAAAAAGTTATTCTGGAAATCAATACAAATTGCCCGAGGGAGATTACTACCTCGAAGCTTTGTTAAATCAGAAGTTTAGTAAAAGGAGAAGAATGGATATTGAAGAGATGGAAGGATCAATTTGAAAGTTTGTTTAAAGAAATGAAGCAGAGATAAATATGACCTCTGCGGATAGCAATGAATGTAAGATAAATGATAGCGATATTAGTATGGATGAGATTATAAAAGCGATAAAAGGTATGAGATCAGGTAAGGCTGCTGGGTATGACAGAGTGTCAGTCGAGATGCTGAAGGCTGGCCGAGGTATTGTGGCAGCTCAGCTGTAGTGCCTTTTCAATATATGCTGGGAGAAAGGTCAAGTCCCAAGAGATTGAAGCAAGGCCGTAATTATCCCTCTATACAAAGGAAAAGGGTCACAGCAGGAGTGCAACAATTACCGCGGTATCAGCCTTCTCAGTGTCGTCGGCAAACTGTATGCAAAGATATTGATTTAAAGGGTGATTAATGAAACTGATGAGAAAATATGGGACGTGCAAGCGGAATTAAAAGAGGAATGGGATGTAAGGACCAGGTCTTTTCTTTACGCTGCATAACAGAAAAATGTTTGGCTAAACACCAAAAAGTTTATTGCGCTTTCGTAGATTTAGAAAAGGCCTATGATCGAGTGGCGAAGAATGAGCTGTGGTCAACGTTATCAACGTATGGGGTGAGCGGTAAACTGATTCAAGCATTGAAGTCTCTCTATGAGGGTTCTAGCGCTTGTGTCAGAAGAAACGGAGCGTACACGGAGTGGTTTCCTGTGGAAAGAAGTGTTCGACAGGAAACCATATTAAGCATATTGACCAGAAAATAATATATATATGATAATACCTTCTATATAAATCAAACAAAAAAAAAATTGTATAAAATATTTAGGGCAAAATCTCATACATATTTCTTTAACCCAACGAAAATTCTTTGGGACACGACGCAATATATCATCAAACGCTAAAAGGTTTCCCTTGGAATTCGCTTATCCCATTTATATTTGCTTTATCTGTGAACAGTGAATCTACTTACCATTTCTTTTATTAATACAGAAAATGGACAAATGGACCTTGGATATTGGCCAGCGAATACAATAGATTTAATATGTTTATGTTCAAGTTTTTACTCTTAACGTTTCAAATCAAATCAAAACAAAATATCTTGCTTAGTGCTATATATGTGCATGTATGTATTTATTATGTGTATGTATATATTTTTATTATTATAAATATCTTTATTTATGTAGATAACATATGTATGTCTATTTCTATAGTAACACCGCCTACTTTCTCTCTCTCTTCTTTGACTGTCTCCCTAACCGCAAGGGTTGTCTGGAAGAGATCGCTATTTAGGGATAAGACCGCCTTGTTGCACAATAAATGTAGTTAATTTTAAGTTATTGTATTTTTCTTTTGTCCTTTTTTGTGGTATACAGTATAGTATGCATCTAACTATCTATATCTTTATTTATGTAGGCCTATTACAGCACCTTTGAATCGTCAAATATATATTTTTTACCACACACTAATTTTAATATACGTCTAATGATGATATTAAAGTACGACTTAAAATATAAAGTTACGAGGGTTCCTTCGCGCCCTGTCCTGAGAAGAGCCCACAACAAACTCAGTCGAGTATTTTGTATTTTTTTTACCATAGTCATTACAATATCATATAAGTTTAATATATTTCAATGTATATTAGAGCATTTACTCCCTCGCGTTTCTATCGTCTAAGTAATCTTGCAACTTATAATATGATTTTTCAGTCAGCTTTCTTTTTACAAAGATTTTGAATTGATTAATTGGCATGTCTAGAAAGTTTTGTGAGAGTTTATTATAGAAGCGTATACAGCTACATTTCATGCAACCTACTAGAATTTATCAGAAGTTTATTTTTGTTTCTTAAGCTGTATGAGGTATATTCACTATTTGTATTAAAAGAGTCAATATTTTTGTGTACGTACAACAAGTTTTGTAATATATATAGACAGTGAACTGTCATTATGTTTTATTTGATACATAAAAACCTTTTCCAATTATCCCTAAAATAATTCTGACGGCTTTACTGGCGCAGTGATGCGAGTAATCTTTTTACTCGCAGAGGTAATAGGTTCGATTCTCGCCAGGACAGTTTCAGGAAATTGCCTTTACTAATTTGTCTGAGTCAAGACTGGATGAAGGCTTCGGCCGTAGCAAATTACCAACGTGTCGCCTAGCAAAATATTTGCGCTCCGGTACGATTCTTTGTAGAAATCATACGAGGTAAATTGCATTTTACCAGATTAATGTGCATCGTAGACTGTTTCATCACTTACCATCGGGTGAGGTTATAGTATGTAAACCATACAAAATCAAAGAGCTTATCTTGCGACTTTTAGTTAATGCAAAATATTATTAATTTATAACTTTCGGTGAAAATTTCCTTAAAAGTACATAAAGTGGGTAATCTGATATGCAAGCGTGTTTGCATTAGGTCAGTGGGCCAGGCGGATATAAGAGAAACCAGTTTGCGAATACTAACTTGTAAATGTGCCTTAGAAAATAGTGTCTCCTGTTTTTAGCCTTTCACTAAAATATTGCACATATTATGATCGATAACATTAAAGTTAATACAGTAAGATATTTTTATTACAAACGTTCTTTTCCTAAACATAACATGTCACCCAAATTGTATTTGTTCATATTTTCATTGAAGTTTCACAAATTTTATTGCAATTGACTTAATATTCATGAAAATTCTTATCTAACTTCTAAGTTATTCAATAATATATGTCCAAATTTTTGTATAAAATTTTATCGATGGTAAAATATTATTCAACACAGATAAAATTATTAAAACCTATTAAGTCATTATTCATATACAAATTTCATTTCCTTAATAGGTCCTGGTTCATATTTCATGCAATTCAAATATACCATATATTCAATAAATTGGATTTTTTTTATTTATCAACGTTACTGGTAAGGGATTTGGATTATCATAACTTACTAAACAATATTAGAAAAATATGGGCAACTTTTATACTCCAGGTGAACTGTGGCCTCATATAAGATTTATACGCGTAAACTTCAGGTTTTAGATAGTTTGCTGGAATATGTTAAATTTGTTAGAAACAAGGTAAGGCCTAATGGCTCACTTCGGGACCTTTTACCTTTGATGGCAACTCGTACACCCATTCCGTAGAGTAGTTTAGACCAAATTACACAATGTCAGAACTATTTTTATAGCCATTTTTGGGGCATCAAGAATATCCGCATTTTTTTATATCAATATCGCGTCAATAATTAAAATTCTTTTTGGATTGCAAGTGGCATCTTATAACTAACTTCTAGAACATATCACATAAAAGAGAACTTCAAACTTTTTAGACGAGTAAATAAACAATTTGAATACGAGCAGTATTTTCAAAACAATTTTTAATTTGACATATCAATCACAGGTAAAGGCCAAATTTCTAACTTATAAATTATTGGTTTCGATGCTCTACCAGTCGGATTTAAAAGATGTAATCTTGCAATAGACAGATCGATACCTAGCTAAGGAAACTCATGAGGAAACGGGAAATTCCATGCGTATAAGTACGACACGATTGATATCATTTGATCGTAACGAAATTTACAAGTAGGCCACATTAACTGTACTCTAAAACTATACAGATTAATAAGAATTCATTTGTTAGTATTACAGCCACTGGTATGTATACATTTTATAAAACAATGACAAAATAAATTCAAATATTCCAGGTATAAACACAGTAACTTAATACGATTACTTCGAAAAAGTTTAATTGCATTTCAATTGTTAAATCGTGCGAAATCCGAAATAGGCATGGCGGCATAGTTGAAAGTCAGCGGCTCGGAAATGTGACCCGTTTTCAGTTCAATGTATGGCTTTAATGCAGTCTATTTTTACCTATATAAACAACCTTTGAAATCGTTTGATTTGGTATACCAATCCATTTCAATCCAACAAAATTGAACAATTTCAATCCAAATGATTGAAATGTCTGCTTTTAAAATCGCTACTTACTTATTTATCGTAGAGGGACCACTGAATTTCATTTTACAAAAAAAGAAAAGTACTTGATTGTTCTTTCCAATCTATCATGCTGCTTTTCAGTGAAGGAAATTATCGAAAGGAAACCATATCCCGGGAGTAATTCTGGGGTACGTGTAGCCTGCCAACCCACAGTACAGCAGCGTGGTGTGCGTGTGCTCTAAAATCCTCTTTCTTATGAGGAGAGGAGTGCAAAGCCGTAGGACGTTAATAGCCTACTACTCACCTACGTATTTGTCTAGATTAAGAGCGGCTTTTATATCAGCACGTTACGAAGAATATTTTACTCTTTATTGCCAGTCATAAAAAGCGTTATTACAAGATGTAAAACTAAATATTGTCACTTAAATTTTATATTTATAAGTATCTAATACAACATTAAGTATGTATATATTTAGATAAGTCTAGTTTAAAACATTGCACATTGAAAAGTTCCCGTACGAGTATGTCGCAGGTTGCAGTAACTTTGTGGCTTATACATTTGCCTTGATTACTAACGCCATTGTCCATGTCACCGGTATAAACGCGGACATGTAGTTTCTAAGTAGTGACAAAGGAAGTGTATTCAATATTATGAAATATCGCTTTACGATATAAAAATCCTTTCCTAACCGAAAGACAGCGGCCTATCCCATATACAGATATTAACACATTATAGTGTATAAGTATTTGCGTAGGCATCAGTGCACTGTCCATTCCTGCACTCTCTTAGTCCAATAGGATGGAAAATTCGACATAACTGGAACGATATCAAATCCAAGAGCGATAGTTTTACATGCATTTTGCATTACATATATGTAAAAAATATCAATATCCTAAAGCTATAAAGCTTGATTTGCAGGTAAAGACGAGTTTAAGCTCACTGTCGTGTCACATATTGCTAAAACCAGAACAAAACCTCCACTAAAAGTACAAATAAAATTAAAAGTGCAAGCGTACAAAGTACACATGTCAGAAGTGAAACTTCTTTGGCAAACCAATAGACTGTTCTAACTAATAGCTCATTTCTAAACTTTACAGAAGACTTTAAATATAAGCAAGCAAACAAAATAAACAAATGATTTAATATACGAAATGGTAATTTATTTGGGATTATAGGGAATACGTTCCTAGGTGATATTTATTTTTGGATTCTAAGTTAATCTGAAGTACACGAACAGTAACAAATTTGTCTGAATATGTGTACACCTAAAATCTGTGTCTCATATGAGACAGCACTGTTTAAATGAAACAACTTCACTAAGTGAAATTTAACGCCACACCCGGGATCGAACCCGTAACCTAATGATGACATGATATTTGACTAAGACAATAACTTGTCCATACCGACGTTACGGTAGGTGCCTCTAATATCCGGATAGCATATAAAAGATTCTGCCGAGTTTCGTTAGTTTGCTCCTGACAATTGAAGAGTTCCGTTACTTTGTCATCGATCCCATGACCAAAACCTAACCAAACTATCATGAAACAACCCTTGAAGTATATCCTTTTCAATAAAAACTAAACATCGAAATCGGTTGGCGTGATCGTAAGTTATTTGTTGCTTAATACAAATTTAAGACTTTTCTTTTGGATGCCATCCTCAGAATTAGTCTAAAAAAATGGGACCGAACGACAGACACCACCTTCCATATAAAAAAAGAATCATCGAGATAGGTTCACAACGTCGGAAGGTATGAGGTAACAAACATAAAAAATGCTGTACATCTTCGTGATGCTAATCACGCGCTTACTCTGTACAAATTTTACCCTCATGCGCCTAGAGAAGTCACTTAAAAAAAAAACATATTGTCGTCTCAACCGATGGACGTCTACTGCTAGACATCTCACGTAATGATATTCACAAGGCCCGATCTTGCGCCAACTGGCTCCAGCGGCTACCAGCGAGCCGCTTGATACCTTGTGGGGGGTCCACCTACACTGCGCAGTCCGGTGCGGCTACTCCAGTACCTTCGGGCCCCAACGTCCATCGGTCCTTCGGACTATGAGCCACGCCCATTGCCACTTCTGGTTCGCGACTCGCAGGATTATGACGGTGACTTTAGTTCTGCTACGAATCTCCTCATTTCTGATTCGAAACTCCGAGCATAGCCCTCTCCATCGCATGCTGAATGACTCTGGGTTTCAATAAAAACATATATGGGAGACAAAAGATCGGATTCAGTTGAATGCATTAGGAGGGCCCTATATTCTGTAGTGAATGTCCTTCGGTTGTTACCGTGATGACGATAATCGAATTTGTATAAAACGTAGGTACTTCGTGTTAACGTGATAAATTAAGGGGTTGCCGATATGTTATTATATTAAATATAATAAATTATGATTGTCTTTAAATTAATCTAACAATCATATTGTCATTGTAAGCAAAGTTAATCAGTATAAATTTGTAAATAAGCAAGTTAAAATGAGAGATAAGGTATACGTAAATTCCGTGATATATGTGGTCCCTATTAATGAACAAACTCGCTGGGTTTCATGGTGGAATGTCACGCGATAGTTAAGGAATTAATGCCTAAGTAAAATTTATACCGAAGTTAGAAAGCTATTGTAATAAAATTTAATGTTCAAATTCATGTAGCTTATTTTAAAGCTGCTTACGGATTGTATATTTTAAACAGACAAATTTTTATGTTAATTTTGATTAAAAATTATACCTCTGGAAATTTAAATCGAATCCTTGGTTAGTTGTAGTATTAGCATTGTATTAGTCTATACTAAATAATATATTTATTTATTTATTTATTTAAGGACCACCAGTAGTTACTACACTTAATATCTTAAAATATGAAAAAAACATCTATAAATTGTTGAAGTGTGCAACTTTTTAAGGTAGCCGCAACATGAGTTAAAATTAAATTAGTCAAAAAATACAATAACATTATATATTATTACAGATTATATAAAAATTTAAGAAGTTTAAAAAAAAATTAAATTTTAAAATTTAAAAAATAAATTAAAATTGAAAAAATTAATGGCTATTTATGCTTATAGTCAGAAACCCTCGCATCCCTCAACAATTCCGTANTATTAAATTAGTCTAAAAATACAATAAAATTATATATTATTACAGATTATATAAAAATTTAAGAAGTTTAAAAAAAAAATTCAAAATTTAAAAATTAAAATAAAAATTAAAATTGAAAAAATAAATGGCTACTTATGCTTATAGTCAGAAACCCTCGCATCCCTCAACAATTCCGTAACTCGATTCCGGAAGTGGCTATATGCGTCTTTAAATAGGTCTAGCTCGTCAGAAAGTTTATTGTATTGCCGTGTGATACGGGGTATGGGAGAGTAACTACCAAGATTTGTTTTTGCATGTGGTACAACAAATGTTCCCAATGTGACTCGAGCATTAGGTCTTGGTATTCTTACATTAATTTGTCTTAGTATTTGTGGGGCATCTAATGAATAACGCATTATTTTGTATAGAAAGCATTGGTCCAGTAATTTTCTGGGAGAAGAGAGACTATCTAATTTGAAATAAAAAAGTCTTTCATTGTAATTCGTTAACGTTTTATTGACATTACAAAAACAGGAAAGGTGTCTTAGGAGTCGTGTTTGTATTCTTTCCATTCGTAAGCTATGTGTATGCTTCTAACGTAAGAATTGTATAAAATGAATTTGGTTTTGCTATTCTTGAATGTTTTGCTGTTTCTTATTAAAAACCCTAACATTTTTGATGCCTTAGCAATAACATCATCTATATGTGGCACGAAGGTAAGTTTACTGTCGAAAATTATGCCTAGATCTCTTATTTCATTTACTTTCTTTAAAATAACATCTTTTATATTATACGTAGTGTCGTTTTTATGAGTTAAATTTCTAGTAAAAGATATATGAAAACATTAGGTAGGGTTTAAAATCATATTGTTAGTATGGCACCAGTCATACAGAGCATTGATATCACTTTGTCGTATACAATAACCTATGATATGAATATTTTGTTTTTCAGAGTTATCTTCACGATTAAATTTACTTAACAAAGAAACATATCTTGTAGAACATATTATATAAAGGCCTCTAAAATTTTGGTTATATTGCCATAAAAATTAATAGATTTGTTCTATCAGTTAATCATATAATAAAACTATATAAGGAATATTTTTCTACTTTGCTTATACTGGATAGCTTTCATTTGGTATATATGATTGATTAAAGGTCTTTGTTCCCTTTTTCGTCGTTGTCACACCGTACAACACATATTTATACAAAACTGTCTTTTGTTGAAGATATAAATATTTAGATTAAAAAAGGTTTTCAGTTTTACCGAATTTAATAGTAATAAAAACAAAAAATATATATTAAAAGTGCGTGATATACTCATGTCCTTTATGACAGGGTTCTTCATGTACAAACACGTCAACTTTGACTAATTTGAAAGCCCAATCTCAAATCTACATAACTCAATAACTTAATTTAAACGCCAATTAACCTTCAAGGGGGCATTCCTTGGATTGCATAATTTACGTCAGCTCTGATGGAATTGCAAATAAGGATTATGTAATTAGCAAGTAATCCATTTTGGTCGTTATTTGCAATTAAACTAGAAACAAAATTGGCCTAGTACTAAGAAGTTGAGCGCCATTCTGGACCCGCTATGAACGCGCTGGGCTTACTGTAATATTCGTAGTGTCGTTGTTGGCCCTCCACAAGTAGAATATTTCTTACATGTTACACAAATATGAAGAACCTTCAAATTTAATTCGTCTTCATAACTTCTCTTCTTATACGTTTATTTTTTACCAGAGTTTCACCACGCATATTCGTGTTGAGGTCCTACACCGTCGATATTTTTCGTGAATTTCTTATAAACTACACACCGTAACTTGATACAAATCTAGACCAGCCTCTAGAACCAGGTCGGTTTTTGTATCTTGTCTTGTAATAGCTATTTTCTTGTCACATAAAAGTAATAAGGAAGAAATTATTTCATTAAGTTATTAACTTTTTTGAATTGTGAATTTTACTTTTACATCAAATTTAATTATGTTAAATGGTCTCGTTAGTCGTAATTCAATCAATAGATATAAAAACAGAATCAATTTGCAGGTCAACGCTAACCAAGAAAAACGTAACAATAATGGCTTGATATTTCACATTTCGGCTTAAAACAATACAATTAATGTGTCCATTTGTTTCCTTAAAAGGGAATTCAATTATCAAACTTTTCTATTTATTGATAAAAGTCTTTTTAATACGTTGACAGACATTTTAATAGATTCTGAAATTAAAAATAACTTCATAATTCTAACTTTCTTAAGTTCTTAAATGTGCGCTGTTTACTTATACTTAGCGTAATCAATAACTAAACAAATGAAGAGTAAGAAAAATACATAAAAATCTCGAAATAATCGAGAAAAAGAAATCCAATATTATGTAGGTACCTCTCCTTCTATGTAAATATATATATTATGTTACTATATATTTAACCCTTTTTTGTATATGTTAACGTAGAAAATTGTGTTTTCTTACCCAATCGGTAGGATGCTTCAGTCGTGGCTAGTTATTACCCTACATATATAGAGGAACTTCCAAGCAAAGAAGTTGCGTTTCGTTACGATGCTATGCAAAAATCCTAAGAGATAAATTAATGTCTCATCAAGTGGTGACCTATCAGCAATAAAAAATCGTTTTCAACAATAACGTGCTATAGATCGGGCATAAAGTAGAATGAAAATGTGACATTTTGTGCAATTTCACAAGGGAAACGTTTATATTTATGGTCCATTATCACAATTATTTTTGTTTGTCGATGACACTGCCATCGATACTATTGTGGGAAGACACCTCAGCCGTGCGAACCAGTTTAATATAAAAAATTGTTCCACCTTTCTTGTATTGTCTGTGTTTACTCAAGCGCTCTTCGCGTATTAGATCAGAACAAATAACACTTGCCTTTGTTGCTTTCATATGGATTACGGTCTATTCGCATTTAGTTCACGGATGTTAGAAGTTCTTTGGAAATTTCTACACTTCATTTATGACCTGGTCACAATTCGCATTTACTTAATTTCCACTTCCCTTTTTAACTTTCACAATAACATCGTTTTAATACTAGATTTTCTTTATTATGATCCCTAGCTTGGTTTTTCTATTAAAATTTTTGTCTTAGGTTTCAGTTACGTGAAAATAGAAACTAAATATGTATAGTGTTGTAAAATTCTAGCAGAAAGCCTTGGGATGGCAACTAGATGTTATGGGAACAATTCCGGAATCCTTCTGAGAAGTTTAGTCTGTAATGCCTTACGAATACAGCCTCACTGTGGAATTTAATAAACCATCTAGCTGTTCCCAAAGGTGTTACCTGCGTAGTTCATGATCGCTTGGGAATATGGACAAATCCGTACATAGTAAGTCACTCGAGATTAATTATATATAATAATTTGAAGTACACGGAAGGTTTGAAAGTATTTAAGGGACATAGACGGAAACAAATTTTGTGTTTTTATAAGTGTAGATTTCCTAATTTACACATGTATTAAATGTAATTAGCGTGGTATTTATGTGCAGAATATATGATTTAAATATTCAATGTATCATTTTAGCGTGGATTTGAATGCCAAATGCTTAATTACTTAATTTAGAGAACCGATTCAATTCCATATTAAATAGGGCGTCGTTCCGCACCTCCATTTATCACAGTGATATTCTATTGCAAAGTTCAGTACCGAGGACCGTAAAATATATTATGATATTCCATTGTGACTCTTCTGACTTGCAAAGTAAAGATCATCTATTCACGTCTCGAAACATTCTAAAGGAAGGTTGTATTAATACCCCGAATCAGTGATTAAGCCGGCTTTTCATGACAAATCCTGTACGGATTTGTCGTGAAAATGTAGGCTATTTCCAGAGATCGTTTTAAGGAGAAGTATTTAAATGAAAATTTCATTCAATATTTACACGAACATAACGTATTTAACCTTTCTACACATTATTACCATTCCTGTATCGGTCGTCACGTACTGTAATTTTCAATTTGCTACTAAAATATTTTTTAGTTAGTCATCCACTCAAGTTTAAATATATATTTTTTAATTTTTATTGGACGCTTGACGTCAATACAGACTATTGAGGGGTCATGTAAAAAGTTTAAAGGATTTTTTCGTATTAAGTACGTATTAAGTTTCCGAAGTTCTTATTAGTTGCTTTAGGAAATAGTTTTGTTTTTAATTATTAGTTTATAGTAATAGAACTAGGAATAGTTGGTGCATATATTTATTACACAGATTTTTTTCTGTGACATGTATTATATCACGATTATGTAGCAAGAAAATAATGGGAGACGTTAATACAGCTCTATGTTTGACAGCAATGCATACTCGACATAAGTTTATACAACAAGAGGCAAATGACAATACAACTCAAGTATGCGAACGCATTGTTATGTAAATTTCCAAAGCCCACGCCCTTTCTAAAGAATCAACCACGAGGATCATACTTTAAAGATCAGACTCGCTGCAAGTTGATCTTACTTACATACCACTGTTCTTTAAAATGAATAAATATTCATTTAAACATTTCTTTATTAAGAAACAGTACACTGGTAACTTAACGGGAACGATAATCGTACAAAAGTATGAACTGTGTTGTAGTGATCAACGTCCTCCCTTATATAAACACTGTTCCTATGACTAAAACAGTTTTAACCAATAAATTTGGCAAATATGAATATATGTTTATGTATGGGATTCCGTGCGAGTATTTGAGTATGAGTGAGTGTGTGTATGTGTGAGAGAGAGAAAGAGAAAGAGTGTGTGAGAGGGTGTTCGCGTGGCGAAAGGATATATGAATGAGTGAGTGCATGTTTATTTGGGTCAGTATTATATAAAATCAGTCAGATCATAAAATCAGTTTATGAGGTCCTCAGTTTTTTCGTATGAAAATTATGTATATATTAAACGTGTACAAATATATACATGAATATTCATACTATATTAATTTTCTAGAAATATTTAAATTTATTATGTTCGCCCCGCTCGATCACACTTTTCGTAACGCCCTCATCACACATTCACCGGCTTACTCCCCAAGTTAACCGTACGTAAAGAAGTTTAACTATAATGAAAAGTCAACCTTTGAATAGGATTCATGAATTGCAAAAACACAATGGCAGACTATACTCAGAAATGAGTCATAGTTGGTTGAGTTATGTGTGTAATGCAAACGCGAATCGAAAGCACGTCCTGTGAAGGTCTCCTTATACAGATGCAAAAGGTAACTTTTCTCTGACTTTCAATTTTTTATTATAACTACTGAAACAAAAAGGAGTACATGACACAAGTTTTTTGAGTAAAGATATCGCATTATCCACTAGACATTTTGTCTTAGAATTTCTCAATTATTAGAAGATAAAATGTGGCAAATCCATGATATCATAGTTTAAATCTTTTTTAACTACAAAATAAACAAATGTATATTTGTTTACTAGTAGTTTACAAGTTTTTAATATCATTAACAAAGCTCGACTCGTATAACGAAATTCAGTAATCGTGTTTACGTTATCGCTTAGTACCTATTCCTTAAAGTCTGATTATATCTGATACTATTTTAATTTGTGATTAATCATAATACGTGTCTAAAATTATATGTATTTGAAAAAGGGGACGTACGTATCTTAAATTTTGTAGACAACAATTAATTTACTAAATTATGATCTCCCCTCTGTTGGAGATCTACTTACGAGTATAAATGATGCAGATCACCTGTATACTAATTATTAACTCCGAACCGGGTTATGATGAATCAATATTAGTCCCTACCTTAACAAAGCAGCTCTCGGACTTATGATTAATGCAGTTTACATTTTAAAAGCAATTTTTTGTTTTTATTTTCAATGTTATTAAACGTGAAAATAACTTCTTCACCTATAAAAGTATGGAATAAACTGAAGAATAAGCGCTAAATTATTCCGCAACTTTAATATGTATACGTATTTATTATCAGATTTTACACATAATATTTGCTAATACTTTCTAAAGGAAAGAAATGGAGATGGATTACTGAAATGTTTTTGCCGAATTTTCCTCGAGAAAAGGATATTTTAGTGCTCACATTGGTCATGCTCCTCGAAATGACTGGAATGATTTTGACGGACCTTGCAAATTGATGGGAAAAATAATATAGTTTGCTTTTTATTCGACATAACGAGACATTATTAGTACAACAATATCAGATTGAGTCACAGCACAGTATGGCTTCATTGAGCATATTCAGAAAAAATATCTTAAGTGAAGTCATAACATTCGATGTTTTTGATAATTCTGACAAAGTTTATCTTGAAAATACACTGAATTAATTGTAGACATTTTCCTGCCGAAATATTCTTATGATATACAATAAAACTGACGTAAAGGCTTATAAATAAGTTAAAAGAACCGCGCTGTAGAGAAAAATCATTGAAAGAAGAATAACAGAAACCACTCATTCTGGCATTTTCTCATTATGAAAACTTCGCTTTTGTTTACATTGTCTTCCGTACTACCTCAGATTCTATGTAACAAAGCTCCTGAATACTGCTCTACAATTGTATTGAAATACATACTTTGTATTTGCGTAAATACTTTTACCTTAACAATACGGTGCTATGTGAGATAGATGTTTCATTTAATGCGATTTCAATTTACTTTGCGCCACTAAAACCTCCTTAAACCGTCCCGTTTAAAAACCTAATTTCATTACAAATTTTTATTACGCATGAAGAAGTATATTCATTATTTTTAGATTCAGCTTGATCAATAACTAGGTAATTTATACTAAAGCTAATGTTGTAATGATTTGCTTGATTTAAACTCACGGCTTAACCAATATTAGTTTATAAACGATAATACGAATAACTCGAAATTTCATTCTCTCACTCAAAATTATGCCTAAATAGAAAATACCTAAGCTACGGAAAAGTATTCGAAGCACGTCGTACCTTTCTAAGCAAACTTGTTTAATAAATAAAAGTTTAATTAATGGGCTGTTTTTAATTAACTAATTATTTACGCTCTTCCAACGCGAAATCAATTGAACATTATTTCTGACCTTTTTAATTACCTACAGCATATTACTTAAGATAATTAGAGACAAGGACAGCAGGAAACCTCATTGGAAGTAATCTAGCCTGAATTGTGTTTTTAAAAATAACATTTTGACATTTTTGTTGATAATTTGAAGGAAATTCTTGTAAATTAACTTATTTTTTATTACTTTTGTGATTCAAAATGGGTGTAAAAATCATCTTGAATGAGGAATTTTCGATTTGATTTGTGCCAAGGCAAGTTTTTGATGACGTCAACCTCTTTTGACCTATGACATATCAAGTCGATATTATATTTGTTTAAAATTACCTTCGTATCCTTCCCCCATTTTCCCAAAGCGCGGAAAATCTGCAGAAGAATTACATTGGACTACAGGCCGACAACTTCGCATGAATATTCCGACTCCGATTCTATTTTATAAAAACTTAGCTTATTTTGACTACGTTAAATTTTACTGTACGATTGATTCTTTAAAAACAGTTCTACAATTCGTCAAAATCATGCAAAGGCAACATTTAATTGTTTCTTACACTTTTGGAAACTACATTCCTGTGACCTTCGCATTTTACACGCCAAATGCCAATTTGTTAGGAAGTCAAGGTTAATTTTCCGGAAACAAATCAAGCATAAGTACATTTTGAATACCTTCCTATGAACTCATTTTAAAGCTTCATCTTATTAATGTCCAAAGTATTATAAGAAACAAACAACATAACATAAAAAGCGTATATATAATTCAATCTGACTTCAATTTAAATTTTAGGCACAATGAGCCAAGAATTCGAAAAACACATCGAGAAATTTAAGATGAATTTAAAACCGTTATGATTCATATATATTTTAATTAAAAAAAAAAACAAATATAATCGATGTTCATAAAATTTTGGACAAGAATATCCGTCTTAATTATTTCAGTATAATAATAAGTTATTAAATGACACTTATCATAATTACAAATTGAGATTATGGAATCGTAATTTTATAATCTTAATTTCATAAGACTTGCGAGACACTCAAACAAAAAAATAAAGGATTTTTGTATATTATACTATTCTACAGTAATGAAAAAATTGTTTTATATTGTCAATTCTCTATAAAAATGTTTTTTTATTACTTTCGTGTCCATATTTGTATAGCCAACTAAACAATAGATTTCATTTATAGACGTTATAAGACACGGTAAAAAAATCAACGCTACTAACAACGCAAGTATTTTGGCATAGTTTTTTTTTAAATATTGCACATCATTATAAAATATCCTGAACTAAATCTCTTGAGAAATTAAATAATGAACGTTATTGCCAAGTAAAGCAATAAATCACTGCACATTGTTAGACCTGCAGCCGTGACCATGCGATAAAAGTAATGCTGCCGGACTTTCACATTTTCGCTCAACAGGCGAAATCAAATAACAGAAAAATAACGCCTCGTTTGAAAGGTAACTCCCACGAACGAAGTAAAGATATATAAAAATAAAACACACCTCCGTAGAAATATATTCGCCTCCAGATTTATAAATCCTGTATAGCACAGCACTGCCACTATTGTCACTCGCGATTTTTCGCGCGTTTCAGAATTTCGTTTAATACGTACTCCGCACTCCACTGTCAGGCGAGGACTGGCCAGTGAAGACAAGTTAGCGTTCCGCTCAGAACAAGGCCATGCAAAACGTTGCTCCCATTTCCCCTCAGTGGAAAGTCGTATCCGTGATAGTACAGGTGTGGGAGAAAGCACCAAAAAGTCTGATATCTGACTCATTCGGATGATTTTTGTGTTTGTTCGTGGAAAGTGACCGAACCGGTTATCTGGAGCCGAGTGCTTGGTGAAATGGAAAGGTTATAAACAATATCGATAGGATTCATCGCTATTAGCGTTTTGGCGTATTCACAAAGTCCTTATAAACAGAGTAAAATTAACATTGCAATTATTAAAAGCTACAGTTTTGAAGTGAAACTTCTTTAAGCGCACGAGAGTTTTTTTTTCGGATTAAACGCGTGCAGCGTTTTTTATGCTTATTCATTTTACACGGTTAGGTACTTTCAATATCTGCAATAACACATTTAATATATTATTTTTCATAAAATATAAAATATAAATAATTCATAAATTCTCTTTTCTAATTTTTTTATTTAAAAAAAATTAATAATTTCTGATATTTACAAAAAATACGTGGGATTTTTAGTTACAATTCATCATTTGAGATGTCAAAGATTATTTTGCATAAAATATAGAATAATAATATTTCATAATTTCTTTTTCGAAATTTTAATTTTGAAAATAGAATATATAGTAATAATTACTTTACAATGATTTTGTACCATTTAAATTAAAGTTAGGTATTTTTACTATTTACAAAAAATCACTTGGAATTTTAATTTAATATTCATCATCTGAGATTTTTTAAACAATATAAAATTAATGTATTTTAATAAGTCTCTTTAATTATTTTTATTAATTGTTAAATTCAAATAATTTTTCATTTTCACTGTGTGAAACAGTATCTTTGCTGGCAGGGTGATAACTAGCCACGGAAGCCTCCCATTAGTCCAGACCTAGAAACATTTGAAAATACAATAAATTTGCCTTGCCGGAGATGGAACCAAGGACATGTTAGGATAGCAAGTATTAGTAAATTAAACTAATCAACTTCAACATTCTTGTGTGTTATAGGAGCTCCTCGCCTATAAGTATCCACTCCAAATGTCGTTGATCTGTAGATAAATTAAAAATCAACGCGAGATATTGACAAAGCTCTCAAGATTTACTTTGTTCATTTATATACACTTCCGTTTAAATAGGCGTACAAACATACTCGACGTTTAAAAATTGGAATAGTGATGTAAGAGAATAAATTCTTGACGTTCACAAATTACCCTGGGGTCACGTAAGCTATAAAAACTCGGGCAATTTCATCCGCATAGAATTTAAATAATTTCTATGTTACGTTATTATATTTTTTTACGTTCCGTCTCTCAACTTTTGCGTACTAAAATTGAAATTTTTAATGAAACTAAAGGTATTTAGCTCGTGCAATATGTCTGTACTTTGTTCCGACTGCCTCTATGGTATATTGATTTGCGTGTTCAACTATTCATCATGAAAAAACTAGATTTATTATAATAAATAGAAATTATAATGCTACTAATGCGAGAGACTGGAAACGAATATATTTTACATCAAATGACTTCGTATACGTAGATTTTTACGTACTTACTAACGTAAGAGCCACGATGTGAATTAGTAGAAAATTTATGTAAACAGGCCGTAATGCTGGTGGCTATCTGGTGTCCGGAAGGCAACCAAAATCGCCCCATCCAGTTAGAAATTTATTACGTATTAACAAGCAAGCAAACAGAAACATAATATGTACACAAAATTATGATTTTTTTGACGATAGCTGCATAAAAACTTAAGGAACCACGTTACGTGTATTATGTAACACACACCTTATTTTTTTGTCTATTTTTTTTATGCATACTACTTATTTGTCTGCTTGTCCACAGGTTAGATTACACTCTGAATATTTGAACATATTTGAATGATATGTAATTAAAATAGAAAAAATGTAAATAATTTATAAAAAATTTATGTTAGCTTTTGTGGAATAAAATTTTATAGAAAAGAAATCGCGGACTACGAAACATAACGCCATACAAAATTAGTAATGGATTTAGTTACTTAAAAATGTATCAAAAGCGTAGCCCTAGTTTTTCACCTCAATCTCACTACATTTATTCACAAGATCCTATTTCTATAAAATCCCTTCACAGAGAAAATACGTTGTGTTCTCGATTAATTCCCTTTACTGAGGGAACCTCACGAAATTCGCCTCGCATTTTGTGTAGGATTTAGAGATAGATAGCATCTTGTATTATTTTCAAAGTGTACAAAAGGATTATCGGCTTTTATTATTTTAGATACTGCCTTTTATATAAAAGGTGAACATCTTTGTTTACCTTTTGTGTTATATAAGTTGATTAATTTTATTTGGATAATAAACGCAAATAACTTAAGAGGCTGACAAGTCGCTGGAACCGAACTACTTATCTTCTTTCTCTTGACTGTTTACAGGTTTACTATTTTTTACGTACTTTTAACTTTAAAAAATATTGTTGTGTTTGTACTTTTGTTTAGTTCCTTATATTTGTTTACACTATTCGTTAAGGTCATGTTTAAATTTACAATCATTAATAAAATACTTTTTATACACACACTCAAGTTCAGACTCGTTTTTTTAACCTCGTAGTATTTTAAATATGTTTTGATTAATTAATAATTCTATTTGCGAAAGCTCATGTGTTAAGAGTATTGAAAGGCTTTTTCTGTGTAATAAGGTTAAGAATTTCGTGCCAGATGGCGTAAAAAATTGAAGTCTTTATTTTTTGTATGAAAATTACGTCTATAAATGCATGATTAAAAGTTACGATGGGTTGTTACTGAACTATGAAATTTACAAGTGTAAAAAGTAGGAAGTCAGACTGGAAATATGCAAGTGATGGTTAATTAGATTATTTTCACTAACGTAACATCAGTAATTGCACGTTACGTATTTAAGTATTAGTTAATATCATACTAGGATGTATTTGGTTATTTATAAGCCGTCGCAAGTATCAGGTGTAAGTACCCATAATTTTACATAGCTATATATCTGAAATATAAATTGTAGGTTACATGAAATGTTTAGTTTGAAAAGCAATTTATTTTTAATATCCGGGGGATAAACTCGTTGCTTAAGCTATAGAACTGTTTACTCGTTGCTTTGAGTGAATAAGCACAGAAACTACGATTTTCAACATTTTAGTTTGATAATGTAAAGAGAGCAGAAAAGCGGGAATGGGTTTTTTTCTTATAGAAAAACTCGTGTTGGAATCGACAAAAATTACACTGTGGAGTTAATTAAATCATTTGTATAATTTTAAATCTTTTTAAAACTGATTTTTTGAAGTGAAACTTCTTTAGAGTCCTTGTGATTTCAAATTGGATGCATCGGAAAAAACGACAGGTAAGAGACACAAATGCAAAAATGTGTCGAAATAAGCCAGCATGAAATGATCCAGAAATATACATACTATATATATTTTATATTATCGGTCGTTCCTCCTTGCGCCATGCTTAGATCAGGGGAGGCCAACTAGGGGACCGCGTGCCGCAGGTTGACGACTCTTGGGTTAATGTACACTTACTTCATATAGTAGATTTATTCGGGGTCGTTGTTGAAATAGATAAAAAAAATCAATTTATAATTGGTATTAATTTTGGACACTTACTATTTTACTAACAATTAAATTGAGTAAATTCCTAACATATCTTCCTTTTCCCTCCCTCTAAGTATCGGAAATCTAAAGTTTTAGATTTGTATAAATATAAACAAGACTTAAAAATTGCTTTGCCAAAGAAGTTTCACTTCTGACATGTGTACTTTGTATGCACACACTTTTTTTGATTTTGACAAATTCTTCCAAAGCAGCATACTGCATACATAATTATTATAGGATGTAATCTACTCCTTATAATCTCTCAAACATACAAGCGAAGAGTTATCAGTTTTTGTGAAACTATTTTACACCTTAAACTTTACGACTACGATATTATATACCTTACAGATGTGCCGCATAACGCTTATATGCGTCCTTCCTGGCTATCAGCTGTCAATAAAGGAAACGACTGTGATAAATTGGCAGGACGACGAGGATCTCCCGAGTTTTATCAATTGTATGCCATATATCCAATAGAAGACGTACTTATTGCGATTGTAAATTAGTATTGCGACTTAAACTCTGAACACATGAAATATTTTTGCACATCTATTATTTTTTGTTCACTAAATAAGACACATCGGATTTTTCGCAAAATAATTGTGTTCAGACGTATTTAGTTTTCCATTCATTGCTTCACTGTGATCTCAACAATGATGATACCGTTTACGATGGTAACACTACAATCTGGAAAAGGAAATGTACCTCATATGGTTTCTACACAGCATTCGGTTTTTGCTTTGCTATTTGCGTGTGAATACTCGCTTTTCAATCCCCGGCAGGGCGAAATTAGGAAATGTGGGAGGCTTCGGTCATAGCTAGTGAACTAGGGTGGTAGCCCTAACAGCAAAGGCATGGCGCCAAGCAAAGAGATCTGTATTCCGGTACGAAACTGTGTAGAAACCATAGGAGGTAAACAGTCAAGCGCTAACCTGTCTGCAATAAAGAACGTCTTTGCTGTTAGGGTGACAGTTTTTTTACCAGTCCAGGTAAAATTCAGATAAATTAAAAAGTGCAACTTCCTGAATTTGTCCTATCGAGAAGAGAACCCGGGACTTTTGCTACCAAAATAAAATAAGTACTCGCGCCATTGCGTCAGCGAGGCCGTCTATTTTATGGATACTCGTTTGTATGGGTATAAAAATTAATTCACTTTTCTGTTCAACAGCTATGAAAAATATTACTATTATGTATTATACATCTACATAAAACAGTATAGCGTTAATTTCGTAATAGTCATAATATTTAAGAATTAAGGCTGTACATAGATTTTCTTTGAACTCAAAGGGTTTAATGTCATTTTATCAGATATATTAAAAATTTTATTGTGCAACGATAATTTTGTTGGTGAGGTTTAACGTTTGATAAGTTTACCACAAGACAACGGCTGACAATTCTAAGATATTTTATACTTTGTAGTATGAAATAAAACGAAACAAAGTCTTGTGAAGACAGGAAATTATAACAACCTTATATTTTATGCCTTATAATAAAATTTTCGCTTAAATATCTCCATTAAGTGATACTTTGTATCATATTTACGACGTCAATCACCACCATCACAGTAGAAGGAAAACATCAATTTTAGTCTTTCTTGTTAGGATAACAACTGTAATGTAAACTTATAAAGATTTTTCTGTTTATGTTCGCATCGTATCACGTAAAAAGTAAGTAGCAGCCTATTAACATCCCACCGCCGATAACAGGCCTCCGCTCGCATAGCAGAGAGGGTTTTAAAGCCTCGGCCGACCACGCTGCTTTGGTACGAAGTAACAGATTATAAATACTCATGAATTACTCCCCGGATATGTAAGTTTCCTCATCAGGCTATTTAAGTGTCCGCACGATATTTTCCTACACTGAAAAGCACAGTGGGAAATAGGAAAGAGTAAACAAGCGAATAAATTTATTTTTGTTATGAGACACTTACTTTTGCCCAAGAATCGAACCCGCGAATTCTCTGAAAGACAATTAACAAATCTCACCACTAGGACATTATGGGTTATCTACTAAGCTGGAGTAATTGCAAAATTTAGGCATTCTATTTATTAAGGCTAAAGATAAATAGGCTTCATATATAGGCTTAAGAAAATGTGACCACATCTGTCAAACAACGTCGCGACTTTGATGCTTTGTCGTTACTTTATTCTGGGTGGTAGCGATAAGCCCGCCTTTTTGTACCCCTTTTTTTTCACGGCGGGGATATATTCTAAAGATACCCGGCCTCTTGGGGTAAAGGCCTGGTGAAGTAGGATTATACCCACTAAAACCCTTTGGGGTCCCTCCTCGGCACATGTAAGGTGGCACCAGGATGTCCGTAGGAACTTTCGTCTGGTGCATCTTTTTGTACCCTATGATTAGGTTATTGTATTTATTTCATGTATTGTTTGTAGTGCACAATAAAGTGTATTCTCTTTCTCTCTCACTCTGTTCTCTACTTGCCCCATACTGCTTCATAAAAGAACGCTTTACCCTTCATTCCGATGACTATTCACCACGAAATCCGCTCACTGTCCAATAATAAACTTATACATACAGTTTGTCATAGTAATTTTTACAAAACTTCATTCACTTTACAAGTAATAAGTTTATGGAATTCTTTACCAGATAATATCTGTCACTCGCAGTCATCAGCCATCTTTAAAACATGAAAGAGTCCTATTGACTGAAAGTTGATATGAACTGAAAGACTTCTATTTCATTAAAAACTGCTGTGAATAACATATTATACTTTTTCATTTTCTGTTTTAGTGTATATTTTTTTATATCTCTTGTATTTATAATATTTTAAATATGTATTTATAGAATCCTTTCACATATATTTAGATATTTCATACACAATTACCTTATATATTTAAGTATATTATATTTAAATTTCTGGCACTATTCTGCCCTATTATATATTTTATTCAGCTTCTCATCTTACAAAGGTTGTCTGGAAGAGATTGCTAGAAGCAATAAGACTGCCTTTGCACGCTCATATAAGTAATAAGGGTCTTAATTTGAATAACTTTTTATTTTTTCCTTGGTGCAATAAAGTGTTTTTCTCACTCTCTTTCTCTCTTATACATATACATAAATATGATACATTTATTAGCATCGATATAAAACGCATTCTGCCAACTCATTCCCTATTTTGGTCGGCACATAGAGGTGTATTTAGCAAACCTTGTGCAAAATTGAACTGGATTTTGTAGACACTTTATCACCATTTAATATTTTTATTTAACATATCGATAGCAATGTAAAACGTATGTAAAACAAAATATTTACTCTTTTATGTTTTAACAAATAATATATGAAATCTTCCTTGAACATTTTAAGGAATGTATTATTTCATATTAAGTTTCTTACACTTAAAAAATCATCTCTAACAACTTACAGGCATTTTGCTTATAGGGTAGCGCTTCATTGTGACCACACCTGATGGTAAGTGTTGATACAATCTAAGATGGGAGCGCGTTAATGTGGTAAAAGAAAATTTACCTCTAATAGTTTCTACGCAGCATCGTACCGGAACAAAAAACTCTTTGTCTTGGCGGTAAGTCTTTGCTGGTAGGGTGGTAACTAGCCACGGCCGAAGTCACTCACGAGTCCAGGCTCAGACAAATTAGAAAATGATTTTTCGTAAATTCGCCCTATAAAAGCGAGTACTCAAACTACTGTGCCAGCGTGTTCTTCTAAATACATGTTTCATTCCCTACATTTAATAATTTTCTATATTATTTATGTATGTGTGTAAATATATTATACCAATTTTCATATTTTATTTACCAGATAAAATACAATTTTTAATCTTTTAAGTAAGAATTGACTTTAAGTTTTATATTACTGTTCCGGACTGATGGTTATTAAATCTCACCTCTGTGCCATGGCTGTAATTTCCTTTTCCACTTACACGTATCATGTTAACTTGGCACATTTAGAAATGATGTGTTCAAGGACGGGAAAGATCAAACTACGATTAATGAAGATAATAATTTCTTAGTGTAAAATCTTTTACACTAAGAAATTATTATTATTTTCAAAAATTCTTGTTACATTTCAATTAACGCGGCATTTAAAATTATAAAATTAAAGATAGAATAAGATTAAAATAAAAACATGCTTATAATAATAGATATATTTTAAAATCCTATTCAGTATTGTATTGCATTGTATTGCGATTCTGAACCAGTATTAAATGGACCTAAATAATATTTTATTTTATAGCATTTTAGCGTAGTGACAGACATCTAACCAAAGCACCATTTGAATGGAACAAAAATTATTGACAAATAACTTAATTTATAGTTATTAATTTGGAGATAAATATATCAGATTAGCCAAACAATATTTTTGTAAGTAAATATACGATACGTTGACTGTCAAGTTAAGATTGCCTTTCTCCTTGCAGGTTTAAATGAGTTTAAACTCCAAAAGTATAATTTCATATTTTACTGTATTTAGCTCCTTAAAAAACTTCTTGTTTGCGATACTTTGGAGCGGATAATGTTATCAAATGAATTTTATATACATAGAAATAATAATATGTATGTATACAAAATTTTGATAGTACGGTCCTGTATATATATGAACTTGAATGACGTCGTGCAGTCTTTGAAACAAGTGTGATATCGACATGAACGATACAGAGCGGAATCTAGACTCAAACTATTCGTCTTTCAAGTTGAAATAAACACAAAATTTCATAAACATCCTTCGAAAGCATTCGATGATTAGCACGGACAAACATCGTGCCACGGAATTTTGAAGCACAAAATTGAGCTCAACATGTTTAGTGATTAAAAATTCATTAAATTAAACCATTAAGGAGATTAATTAGGAGGAGGTGATTAATAAAGGTGATACAATCATGTAACATATAAATGGTCTGAAAGCAAAACAACGATTGATTGACTTTCAAAAGAACATTAAAAAGCGTTTATATAAAAACAAACTCAATTCCTACTTGAAAAATGCATTACAATATGATCAAGTGTTATCCACTATATATTAAAAATATATATATCATTTTTACACTTAAAAAGTTTTGTTAATTATAGATAATCTGAGTGGCACAGAGTAGGAAATTTATAAAAAAAAATTACCGTGACTTTCTAACAACATAAGATTCTAACATTTTTTAGATAAATAGTTTGCTGTATTGTAGTAAAGGAATTGAGTTATATGTTGACGAGACTGTTTTAAAACTGATGAACATCACCTCGTTATCGTCATCGTACCCGTTTCCCCTTAAGTATTCTATCAATTTGGGGAACAGATAAAAATGACGTCGATGGACAGCCGCAACGATGTTCGTTTCCGTGCTCGTTCGCCCGACTCGAAATTGAGAAGACCGCCTTGTGAGAGTGGAATACGGCGAAGCAGACTCTTCTAATGCTGCCTCCAAATCGCAACGAACCTCTTGCGCTGTAAACTTTTTTAAGCAAAGGTTTATGCCTCAAGCATACCCTAAAGTATTTTAACCCTCTTCTCGATTATAGTGCAAATTAGGATTGTTGCTGTGGCTCAATAATAAAATATTCAATGCTCTCTCTTTTTACCTAAATATATGATATATACCATGTAATTTACTTGCACAGTTTAATATGCAAACAATAATGTCGATTCCTACATATTAAAATCTAACAAGAATTTATACCCATCACTTAGCAAAAAAACATTTAAAATTACGTGAGCTTTCAGATATTCGTGTATAATTTTTCCTCTGTATGATTATTAGTTATGAGGGGTGTAAGGGGGAAACGCGTCCCAGTCCGTTTCTCCAAACGCCAACCTCACCTGCCCGCGGTGCACCCTGCTCCTACCGACGCGGCTCTGGCGACCGACAAATGGCGGTATAACCATTCTATATGGCTGACCTAAATACCACAGACCGATAACGGGCAGCAGCGTTATCGGTGCTAGAAGGTCAGCACTGCGATCACCAACCCGCCTGCCTAGCGTGGTGATTATCGGCACAACCACAAATGACCAAAACAAGGCAGCAACGGCCCCCAGTCCCCGACAGGCTGGAGCCAGGCGGCGCGAGATCGGGCCTTGTGGACGTCATTACGTGAGACCTATGTCCAGCAGTGGACGTTCATTGGTTGAAGCGACGATGACGACGATGATTATTAGTTTATTAACTAACAATGCCACCTATAAATTAACAATTTCACTTAGTTTTTAATCACTTCCTCTCAGACTATGAGAATCTAAATACTATAACTAATAATTTTTAAATTCATAACATCATTTAAGTAGAATGTTCAATATTAACTTATTTAAAAATACTCTACAGGTATTGAAAATTTCTTGAAATCGATTCATGCACGTATATATTGAAATACAGTTATCATTCAAGTAGTATGAATTCAAACTTTGTTTATTTTTAATTTACTAATTTTATTGTCTACATCGACTTCTTATAAAGTCGTAAGAAAAAATGTTGGTCCACTGCTATTATATTTCTAGTGAAGCAGCGGGCAAATACACCGGATTTGAAATTTGTGTCATGACTATCGCATTGCGATTCAGGCCTTGTAAAATATACCGTAGCGATGAACGAACGGCATTGGGCATTCCCAGTTGTTGTTTCGATTGTTTTGTAATAAGTAGCAACGTATAAAAAGGATCTTCAAAGGTTGTGGGGATTTACTGTTAAGCAATATTTAAAATATGAGGTAAGAGGTAGGTAACAGCTCATTAACGTCCTACTGCTGGGCACAGGCATCCTCATTCATAGAAGAGAGAGGGTTTTTAGAGCGCCACCCTGTTCCACTGCGGATTGGCAGGCTGCACTAGTGCGCAAGTGTTTACGCTAATACAAGTGCACTCTCTATTCCTTCACTCGCATAGTCCGATATGACGGCAATCCGACATGACTGGAGCGAGATCAGACGCAGGACCGGCGGCTTAACGTGTTTTTTCTGAGATATATTATATTTCTAGTTGAAGAAATCGTGGCTATTATTAGTTCACACTATCGCTATATTTATTTACTTAAAATTTTTAATCATTAATTAAAACGCTTTATTTGAGTACAAATAGATTTTTTAACTTGTGGTTGATGTCACTTGATCTTAATACAGTCTTTTTCAAATACTAATTCCTTAATCAAGTTTATTGTGCGAAAAATTGTACCAGGTCAACTACTGAAAGCCCACATAAAAGTCATAAAGGTTTTAGCTATGTAATAAGTTTATAAAGTCTTTGCCAATGGCGTAGGAATAGATTTTAATTTTAATTATTAATTCGTTTGTGAATTTAACCTTTTGGTCAAAATGTCTACCTTTATAGTAGCAAATTCTTTTCAATAAATATGCACTATTGATAGAGAGCCCTTGTACTTTCTCCGGGTTTTTTCCAACTTTCTCTTCTTCTTAGCCTTAAGGCTCGCTTAACGGATACGACATTGTTATAATTAGTTAATATTAATTTACTGTGGCTAAAACAATCCATTATACTTAATTATTAAGGGTTATTAATTATTATCTGGAGGGACCTGGATCGCCCTGTCGGAGACTATACGCTGGGATCGTCGCCAGTATGGCTTTGTACGGTGCACCTGTTTGGGTCGATGCCCTGACCGCACCAAATATCCTCTGCTTGCATAAGGCACAGAGGATAATAGCGATCAGGGCAATACGGGGGTACCGTACAGTATCCTGGACAGCGGCGACCCTTTTGGCGGGCGATCCTCCGTGGGAGCTGCGGTCTGAGGTTCTTGCGGCCGTCTACCGACATAGAGTGGCGGCGAGAGCGCAGAGCCTTTGGGCTGATGCCGAAGAGGTTCGGAGGATCAGAACTCTAGCTGACCAGGCCCTGGTCCAAAAATGGAAGGAGTGCCTCGGGTCCCCAGTAGCGGGCGTGAACATTGTGGCGGCGATCCGACCTCATCTGGAACAATGGCTTTCCAGAGAGCACGGATCGCTCTCCTATAGATTGGTGCAGGTTCTGACCGGGCATGGATGCTTCGGAAAGTTCCTGCATCGAATTGGCCGGGAGGAGTCACCCGCTTGCCAACAGTGTGGTGCAGCAGTCGACTCAACGCATCACACTGTGGCAGAGTGTGCCGCCTGGGGACCTCAACGTCACCTCCTGGTGGCAATGATTGGCGGTGATCTCTTGCTGGGGAGCATTATAGGTGCGATGCTCTCCAATGATAGGATGTGGGCAGGAGTATCCTCCTTCTGCGAGACCGTAGTCTCGCTTAAGGAAGCCCATGAGCGAGAGAGGAAGAATGCAGCGGATGCTCCCGCTCACCGCCAAAGGAAGCAGGGTACTACGCGGCGCGTGTTTGCGCGCCTCCTTCCACCTCCGTGAATCCTCAGTTGGACTCATCTGGGGTACCAGGAACGAATGCGAAAGTTGAACACCTGGAGCCTCACTTACGGATGAAGAGGATTCCGCTGAGTTTTAGTGGGTATTGCGAGGTCTCCTCCCTCGCCGAGTCCCACACTCCTGACCTGTAGGTCGGGGTTCGTGCCTAAATGCATTTCCCGCGAAAAAAAAAGGGTTATTAATTATTATGATACATGAAAGCAATACATTATGTGTTAAGCGTTTGATGCATCTTACCTCCGTTTACTAAACTCTACTGTATTTAAAATATATAATTTAGAAACATGAGATGTCTCATATAATAACTTACACTTTGAGAAATTTGTTCAAAAATAATTACAACAGATAGAAACTAAAAATACCATGATATAATAAAATGTGAAAACTATTCCTAATCTTGTGTTTCTTTCCCAAGCTTGATTCACTCGATCTCTTTGAAGCTCAAAGATATTCGTTATCATTGAACATACATTTCTATAAATTAAGGACAGAAATAAGATAGAGAAAATTCGACTTCTACGTCTTTAATTTGTAAAATTTCTTTACTAGATATTAAATATTTCCATCGCTAATTCGCGGGACCGGCGCGGCGCCAAGTCTTTAAAACGACAACGCCTGCTCGGCGCCGCTCGCACTCGACTTCCATTCTTGGTCTTCGCTTTTCTTAAGGCGCTATAGAAGATAGTATAAACTTAACTTCGATTATTGAAACAGAGAATATATATTTTGATCCTAGAACCACACTATTTCCCATTGCTAATTATAAAAGAGTATAATTTTCTTATCATTTCACTAACCGTTGGTAATGTCAATTTATGAGACGTATTAAATATTTTAATTTTAATTGTTCGTCAAACAGTACATTATAATTTTAATATTTTGCCGCTCTTCTATTTCCAAATGGACTGTACCCCAATCCTACATGAACCCTGAATTGCTCATAGGAAATATTCTTTTCTTGCAAAGATTTCCTTAAACGAAAAGCAGGATGATAAACTTTAATTAACAATTCGAGCATGCGACAGCTTAAAGAGATGAAGCTTCCAAAAGGATTTAGAGCTGCTTAGGACGATATTAGTTAAAATACATTATCTTCTCATTTAAACGTTTTCTTTTGATTGATTTTTAATCTTACTATAAGGACTTAAAAATGAGAACGTCTTGTACTTCTGAGTCTAAGTAGCATCCGATAAGATGAATTTCAACATCATTAGTCTAGCTAGATTTAATTCAACATTTTGACAATGTTTTAAGATTGATAATAACAGAAAGCAATATAAATCAAAGACTGATATTAACAGGTGGTGTCTATGTCAAATTGCCTTCAAAATTCACCAAGTTATTGGTTCATAAAATAAGATTTTACATCTGCTGGATTTTAAATTATCTATTTGAATTAAAATTTATAACAAAAAAATGAATAAGTTTAACATATTTGCTATGAATGCAATAAATTCTCTATTTTTAACCGACTTCACAAAAAGGAGGAAGTTATCAATTCGTCTGAATTTTTTTTATGTTTGTTACCTCATAACTTTCGACTGGGTGAAGGGATCTTGATAATTTTTTTATATGCAAGGTGGTTTTTGTCGGAGGGTCCAGTTTAAACCAAGTCTGATGATGGCATCCATGAGAAGACCAGATCAGTCATAAATTTGCATTAAGCATGTGCTCGAAATATGGACGAATAACTCTAGATTACTCCAACCGATTTCGATGATTCTTTTTTTATTGGAAAGAATATACTTCAGCAACACATATTTTAGGTGTACACACATTGAGACAAATTTGTTGGTTTACTTCAGATTCAGAAATAATTAATAAAAATTTTAAGAAAAAAGAACCACCTCCAATACAAACTCTTATAAATATATTAATATGCTCTAAAAAGAAAAAAAAATTGTATTCTTTTTTAGAGTTCTTCGTATTCTTATATTTGGAGTCGGTGTCAGCCAAGGCCAAGGGCAAACCTACATATACAAGCTATAGGTGTGAGCGGCGCCGGAGCTGCCAAGTGGACACGCGGGTCACATCTACCTTCGCTGACGCCGACTCCGAATATAAGAATACGAAGAACTCTAAAAAAGAATACGCAATTATTTTTTACTTTTTAGAGAATATTAATATATTTGTAAGAGTTTGTTTTTTATTTATTAAGAGTTGTAAATCAGAAATAATTACAGTAAAGCAATTTTAGATTTTATTATTCCAAACTTTATCAATACACTATCCCTTACCTTATAGTACTAGTTTTTACTCTATAAGTTATTATATTATCAAATTTCTATATGTAATAAAGTATATATATATCTATCTTATTTTAATATTACAGCCATACTGATTATTTACTATAAAACGTAAAGAAAAACTGAAAGATATTATTGTTGGTAATATGTAAGTTATATATGTAATATATAATGAACAAAGAATATCAAAGAATATAAAGATCTTATTTGTTCTATTAAACCCGGTCTCTATCCTTACAAATATATATAATAAAAATATATAGCACACAATGACCACTACAAAGGATCAGTAGCATTTATCTTTAAATTGCTTTGATTGAGAATAACGAAGCAGTCGTGCTCTTTACTTAAGGCAGGACGGTGTTATCCTTGATGGACATAACAAGAAAAAATTGAAATGAAAAGCATTATAATATTTGCTGTCACAGTGTCTTTGGCTTCTGGTATGTAAATTCTTCTCTTTTCTTAATATATAAAATGGGTCTTTTTCAAATAGGGTCATTAATGTTTTTTTTCGTTTAATGTTAGCACTTAACTTCTGGTGGCAATATCTCTCAAAATATTATATTATTCCTTTCATTGTGTTTGTTTCTTTTCTTTATTTATTTGTTTATTGTAAAGGACGAGTGAATTCTTCTGCCACAAAAGCTACATCAAGTCTTAAAAGACTTCCACCTTTTATATATGAAAGTACTGTAGTTGGCGAAAAAAACAATTTTTTTAAGATAATCATTTACCTTTTTTCACATCTTTATCATCATAAACTGGATTATTAGTTATCTGAGGATAATTGACAATCCAATTAATAGATTTGCATAGCAAAGTTGTCATATCTCTTAAATGCTCCTACTTAACGACGTTACTAATTTATACATACCTAAAGTGACGTATGAAATAAAAAATACATTTCAAATCAACTCCCGCGCTATCTAGCACGAGCTTATAAAACTTATTCCAAGGAAATAAATTAATAACGTCTTTCAAATTTATCAATATTCGTATATACATTTTACAAATTTGTAACAAAAACTAAGAAAGAATTTTGCAATGAAGTTTCCGCTCAATGCAATTTGAGACAACGGTGTAACCGATGACAACCAAAACGTGATTATACGAAATTTTGAGCTTGAAACACATAGGCTTAAATGTAAAGACATCAAAGTAACAAAACTACCATTAGTCATAATTGTTAATTTTAGGACCCAAAAAAAGGCGGCATTAAGCGGCGTTCTCTAACAGGTCTTTACGAATGAATATAAAAATTAGGTTTGTTATACAAAATATTTACAAGCTTACTCTGTAACAGTATACGAGTATGCATACCATCACCAGAACTGGTTAAGAATCAAAATTTATACAAAAACCTGTCTTTAGAATAACATTAGAGAGCTTATAGGAACTATTTCCATTATAGTAATCACTCGTGTGATTTTCCATTATAAAGTAAATCAATTTTCATAGGAAACTTCTACTTAGAGATGCTTACTTAAATATAGATCTACAATTTCAAGCTTGATATTCCAGGCAAACTTTTGACGTATTAAAATATGGAATTTTGCCGTTTATTACGAAGAGATGTTCACTGTATATTGTACATTCAGTGTAGTGTACATCTTTTCGTACTATACCCTCAACTATATAAATAAATTTTCAAAATTACAATAGAGCTCAGTCTAGGAATGAGATAATTTTTTGTAGTTTCTAAATAATATGCGAATCTTGTATGTAGTTTTCGTATTCATACCAATGTGAGTATTAAAATTAACAATGAGAATGATCACCGTTTTATCGGAATGTTCAGAAAGACTAAAACGAAATAAAATCAGTGCTAGATAATCTTATTGAATCGTTCTTAATAAATAACAGTGCATAGTACAAATAAATCTCATGTTTTGAAGTGCTCAAAAAGTTCAAAGATTTTATTAAATACATACAAACATACAGGCGAAACTAATATAAGTGGTTTCAAAATCAATGCTCATGCCCAGGCCCCAATTCAATCACTTAAGTGGACGATGTTTTGGGTTCAACTATATAGAAATATATTTTAGTTCATTTATTTCGTTGTGTTTAACACTTATTTCGGTTTTTATATAGCGTTAAAGTTAATAGTTGATTGTGGTAAGTGAATGAAAATGGGCTATAAAATATCTTGATACTTATTATAAAATAAAACCTCCGCCGCTTCTGTCTGATTGAAATTTTCGAAGTGTCGGGAAAAATCAAACCGACTGCGTGTTTTATCGAAAAAGCTGCCTTATCAATTAAAAATATAACAAGACAATGTATAATGGGACATGCCCCTTGTAAATCTTTTAGAGATAACTCATCATAAGCATCTTTTAAGAAAATAACATATACAATGTGATAATTAGGACTTGGTTAGATTATTTAGTATTGTAGACATAACACATATTCTACACAACAAACTGGCGCGGAGTATTTAATTTAAAAATATATTTTTAGGAACAAATTTAAGTAAAACTTTTGATTAATGGCATAGTGCCTATACATAATAATTTGTTAGGGGAATATCGCATTAGGTAATAGCAAAGTAACTTTATTCTATACCAATTTATTCAGGAACACGTTTCTGTTTATTGAATTTAGATATCTCCTACAGTTCACGTTCCTCTAATGTGATTGACGATTTATTTTTACTCCTTGAACGAGTAGAAATGTCTTTAGAACACGATGGAAACGGTTAAAAAATACATATAAAACAGCATGAATAGCCCCTAGCTATGTGCGTTATAGGCTTTGAAACCATACAAGCGATGTACCCAAAAATATGTATCATTGAGAACGCAATATGCAATGATGGTTTTAAACCAATTAAGTGACTCACTTATCACTTTGTAAGTATACGCGATGACTTGAAATTTAGTTAAAGTTTTGCCCTTTGTGATTTCATCTAAATTTTCATTTACCAAACAACTAGTTAATTATTTTGTTTCACGATTTTTTATTTGTTTCAGGTATTCATTATAATGGATTCCGAGGTATAATATAATTACTATTTGTATTAATCTGGTAGTTATTTTAATATATTTAGAACAATAACATCATAGTGGTGTAGTCGTAAGTCACAACAGTTCTGAAAAAGTCGTTAAGTCGCATTTCTTTGCTGACTGCATATATAAAATTCACTATGGTTTTTTATATTTGGATAATACCTAATTATAGCTAGTTTACGAGTTCACAATGTAATAATGCACGTCATGCGATGAGTTTAAGCGTTACACGTTTCAGAATTACACTAAATAATTGTAGACCTATTGTCTACTCAAGTAAAATATATAATTATTGTGCGCATGTGTATATCACTAGGCTTTAAAACGACTGGACCGATTTTGTTGAATTTTTTAATGTGTTTCCAATTGAGTTCGAGAAATATTTAGAATGACAGTGAACAGATAGTGCATATATATAGATAGTGCGAGTGTCAACTAGTCGTAAAAATAAAAAAAGGCTATTAATGAGCACTTTATTGTCATAGTCAGCCACTTTATAACTCGTTATTCTCCCTAAAAAGACACCTATTTATTTATTAAATTTCTCGTCTTTCAGTTAAATTCGGCTGGTCAGACGCGCTTGCGGATAAAGAGTATTTCTTTAAAGTACCTCGTACCCTTGTACAAGCAGAAGGCGAGGGTTGGCGAAGGACTGAGCGTCCCCCGGGCCCTTTAGAAGAACTCCGGCTTTATTGTTCCCCAGGAAAGTATGTCTGTCCGTTATATGACCCTTCTGGATTTGTTGCTGGATTGCAACTTGCGGTAAGTTTATATAATATCATTTGTAAAGAATTATACGGTTTCATTCGCACAATTTTTATTTTAAAAATATAATGATATACCTAATACAATAATAATAAATTCTTTATTTCCACCGTTTGATCAAAATAGTTTTAGAAAATTTCAAAATATTGCATAAATCTAAATGTTAGTATGACGAACAAAATAAAAATATAGCTTAAAAGTTATATTATATATCATAGTTCAAGTACTAACAATTGTTATGTATCTGTGAACTTTGTAGTTAGTCTATGATTCGACTATATCCCTGCCTAATCTCAAGCTTTGGCGCGGGGGCAAAGGCGATGAACGGTATCATGGCGGTGGTAAAACAATATAAGTAACAATATTTGATACATGATAATTAATTGAAATATCTGAAAAAACCCCCACAACTAAAGGACATTACAACAATTAAACCAGTTGCCTATGATCGCCACCAGTTAGAAATAATTACCTAGATAATGTGTAAATTATGTCAGATAAATTTATTTAACCTTATTACAAAATACAATCACAAAACAAATTGCGATCCCATTCGAATTAATCCCGAAACTTTATTGTTATTTTTGCATTTTTATAAGTTTCCAAAGGTATAATACAACTTCATGTATATTATGTACTTGTATAATATCTTTTAACTATCCCCTTTTCCACAGTCCACAGACAATTCTTAGTGACCTCTATTACAAAGAAGTGCACATTTATTTATTCGAGTTAAAACCACAAATTGATGGCTCGTCCGTGGTTACAAATCACAATGCAGTCGTTTATCCAATTTGATTGAATAACATGATCAGACTGTGCACAATACGATTAGTTTACATGACCTGATGTTACTTATAAATGTATCGTTCGTGTAATATTTTAGTTGTTTAAACTAAGATTTAATATTTATTTTTAGGAAATTGTTAATCTAACAAAAACTATTTTAAGTATATGGGTAGACCTTAGGAGTACCAGAGACACCAGGGACGAATGCGAAAGTTCAACACCTGGTGCCTCACTCATAGATGGTTCCGATGGGCGTTAGTGGCTATTGCGAAGTCTACTCCTGACCCATGGGTCGGGGTTTGTGCCTAAGAGCATTTTCCAATGAGAAAAAAGATCTTCAGAGTAATCTCTCCAAATTATTAGGTCCTTACATATGAAATTGGCGTTTTGTACGTGACGAATATAAAGTGATTTTTTTAAAATATATTCAATTAATATATACCCCGTTGTTAACTATGCAATTTTGCCATCTCATAGATAAGTTCATTGATCGCTGTACCAAAAAATCCATGTAGGCTAAAATCTCCTTAAAGGCATAGAACAGGATTTGGCTGGGTCTCCAGGGTTCAGCCAATGCAACGAGCGCTTCAGATTATCGTACAGTATCCACTCTTCATTACAAGTGATGATTCGAATTAAAATCATTTCATTATTGTGTCGGTTGAGCAAAGTAACACAAAAGTCGTAGCGTGTTTGCAAGGTCGATTCACTCAATTCATGAGGTACCCATCGTTCAAGATTTTTTACTTTAATACAGTTTTGTCACTTAACCTTGGAGTTAAGTGAGAAACGTGTCCAAACCTGCAGCTATCTCTGAAGTGCTTTGTGATGGATCCACTTACACAATAGCCTTTAATTCTTCATTTTCCACTCAGATCTCCGGCAGTCCACCGGGTTGGTTCTATAGGTCGAAATTTCCAGTAAGAAAACATTGAAACCAAAAACGTACCTCCTTTTTTTGCGACACTATCGCTGTATAAATCATTAACCTTTCGACCTGTTTCTGCAGCACTGGTGCCACGGTAACACTCGTACTCGTAAATATACAGATATTTCATGTTTGCATTGTGAAAGGAAAAACAAACGAATGACAGTTTTGCAAACTCGAATGTACCAGCTGAAAGCAAATGAATTTATAAATTTTAATTTGGAATTCTTAACCAAAGAGGAGATATTTCAAATCAGAGTGGTCAATAGGAAAAAATGCTTTGACGAACCTCTTTATTCTCTAAACGCGCGTTAACAAAACGCGCGGTACAAAACGCCTAAAGTGTACTCGCTCTAATGCCCAAGATACCTAGATTTTACCTAGAATGTGATTTTTTGTGCTATTACAAACCCAAACATCCTTTCTGGTTAAATGTAGCTAAAATTTGCGCTTCTGTAGTAAGGTAAGTAATAACCCATTAACGTCCAGCTCTGGGCACACCTCGTTATTAATTGGAAAGCGAGAATTTGTAGATCAACAACTCCTATATCACGGTTGGTTATCACGCTATATATAGGCCATAGATTACTGACAAGGTTTTCCTTCGCCGAAAAGCATAATATATGTATTAAAATATTATTATGCACATAAGTTTTACAAAGAGAACTTTGTGATGTTCTGTCCCAGAATCGAACCATAATAATCAACATGTCTTACTAACTGCCAACCGGTTTGTGCGCCTAATGTACTCAGCAAAGCATACTCGTCTACTATCACCTTAAGAGTACCGTCAAATATGTTCATAGTTTCCTGCGGACGAGCTGATTACTCCATTATTTAAACCTGAAAAATGGTTTGTGAAGTGGAATGTTCCAGCATCTGAAGGAGAGCCAGCAAGGGAATACTTTGCCATTACACAATACTTTGTGTCAGAAGGTACTGTTATGTGGTTTACTATTTGTGTTTTCAAGTCGAAATGCTCTAATTGTGACACTTATGTAATATAAACTCAATATTCAAAAAGATAATTTTACAGGAGAACTGTTTGGAAATTAAACAAATTGTAGAAATCTAAGAACGACTTCTTACGGTGCCACAGCTTGATTTTTGCAAATTTGAATTCGTGTTTTTATGTCACAAGAAAATATAGAATATTCTAGATTCTAGTGCAATATTTTATACAAGTTAAACAGTATTTACTTTGCGTATATACTTCTTATTTTGCTAAGAAAAAATTACTATGCAATCGTATTTTAAATTTAAATTTAAATTAGTTTTAAAGACTTTCCGATATTGGCAATAACAATACAATTAATAGAAGACGAAATAAATTGATCTTTACAAAAAAATTGTGACAAATTACGTCGTTATTATTAAAATACGTCATTGGTGTAAGTTGTAACCGACTATATTTAAGCATTACTATATTATATTTATCAAATAATAGGATCGAATACGATTAAAATTCCGAATTACGCTTCAAAATCCTATTTAGACATTTAAACAATAGGTTCCCCAAACATGAGATTAAAGTTTTTGGAGAATATGACATTTTTAAATAATTATCACCTTCTCTGTTAATATTATCTTTATACACTTTTTCTTTACAGAATCCTTAGCAGCAGGCGCAGGTCCACAAGTGGAGAATGGTGCAACTTTACAAGATGGAGGTGTTTGGGTTAACGATCTTGATGGACAGCTTATGCGTGTACCAAGCACCGAAGCTGAACTCAATACGACTCTATTCAAAAAACAAAACTGCGTACCCAATATGGGTATGCGTGGTACCCTTACATTAAATATTAACTCATAAAATCAATAACATTAACTATCTAAATCTACATATTATATATAACAAAAAAATAACCAGACACTCATTCACTCTTCAAAAAATCTCCAAACCATTCGCCAGTTAGACTTGAAATCATTACATACTCCCTTGGCGACGTAAGACGCTCACAGAACACGGGGTTTCCCATTTTCCGTGATAACCAGTAAGAAGGTGTCTCCTCAGGGAACAGCTACTAATGTATAAAATTGCTAATAGGATAATCTATGTAACGAAAACCTATCTATACTTCGTTCATTTATTAGCAGAAACCATCTTCCCAGATTGAAGAGATACTGTTTCAAACCTGTTAAATGACAACCCAAGATGTTACAGACTGTATTATTATAACAAATTAAGAAATATGAGTATATATCGTTACTTTCATAAGTGATAACTTGTAGAATGTGCAAAACAATTAAAATAGTGATAAAAGTTCTATTAGTCGGGATAAAATTATTTGTATATTATAGATACATATACTGTATAGATCTTTATAATGAAATACAGAAAACTTTTTGGAAATACCGTCCAAAAAATTCAAAACTTTCATCAAAACCTTTGTTTAAGAAAGCTAATTAAAAAACAATATTATGATTTGAAGGATTAGATACATTATCAAAAACCTCGAGAGTCAATGAAATGCTCGAACCTGAATAAATATTACATACATATATGTAAAACATCACGCCTCATTTCCATAGGGGTAGGCAGAGACCACGTCCTTCCACTTGCCACGACTCTTGCATATCTCCTTCGCTTCTTTCATTCTCATTAAACCTTTCATACAAGTTCGTCGGTGTAGAGTACTCGTGACCTGGCCCTTATTTAAAAATTAAAATGTCCGGGATTTGGTCTAGGAACGTTCGCCTTGGTCTTACCCTTCCAACTTTCGCATACACTCTTGACTTATAAATCCTTTTTTTCAGTCTCCATTCAGTCATTCTCTCTACGTGCCCAAACCATGAAAGTATACCTTTCTCAATTTTAGTCACTACATCTTATTTTATACCACATCATTCTCTTATCACACTACTTCTTACTTTATCACTCAGTTTCAATCCACTCATACTTCTCTACGCTCTCATCTTTACCGTATGTATTTCACTTTTTGCTTCTTCTGCCATACCCAACTTTCACTACTATGGTTACATAAGTGTTGGTACCAACACTACTGCATGCACAGCCAGTCTGGCCCTTTGAGACACCAACTGGCTATTCATATAGGCGTTCAGAGCCATTTGCTATATTCGCTGCATTCACTCTCCTTTCAATATCACTTTCACATATTCCAGCTTTTGTAAATTTAGATCCCAAGTATACAAATTCTTTCACCTCTGCCACATGTTTCGCATCTATCAAAATATTGCTAAAATAAATATTCTAATGATGATTATAAAAAATAAATACCCGAATGTGTTTGATATGGATTATTCTCAGAACAGGAAACGAAGGAATCAAATTGAAATTACTTAAAACATTTTATACACAGACTTTTATTTGCTAATATAAAAAGTTTTATGAAATGTATGGTATCATTCTGATGTCCTTTCTAGGCACGCATTACCATTACAACATGACACGTGAGTTGCTTTGTGAGAATCTGCTGCCATGGTTTGCAATTACCTCGAGAGGATACCTAGTGGGAGTCGGATTTCAAATATTCGGCAAGCTCACCAAATCGCCCAAAGGCAGAGATTGGTTTGAGTCTTACACCGGCAGGCTGATAGTGGAGGTATGTACCTATGTGTATTTAATAAAAAGAAAAAACCTCAGGGTTTGCTTTCTCTATAAATGAAATACGCCAGAACATGAAAACACAGAATAGGAGTGTTCTATTTATTGGGGAACCAAGTGAAAATTAGTATCAGCTGACCATTTTAGACCCCGACTGTATTAAAATAAAAAAAATGTGCGTACGTACCGAAGTACACATGTCAGAAGTGAAACTTCTTTGGCAAACTAATTTTAAGTCTTGTTTTTATATATATACAAATTTAAAACTTTAGATTTCAGAGACTTAGAGGGAGGGAAAAGAGAAGATATGGTAGGAATTTAATTATCACTAAAATATTAAAAGTGTCGAAAATTAATACAAATAATTTATTGAAATCTCAAATGACGAATTGTAAATAAAAATGACACTTGTTTATTGTCAACATTAGAAATTATTAATTGTATTTGAATTTAAAATTTATTAAATATGTTCATTTTATATTTTATGAAAAATAGTAAATTAAATTATTAAATGACAATTAAAGAGTAAATTTAATTAGGCAGACATGCTTAGATGGATGGATGCGTGTGTGCCCACGCATTTCTGTGGGTACGTGTGTGTGACGATCTTTTTACTAGAATAGTAGTAAGTAAGTATTAAGTTAAATTTATATTGTGATCGGACATTGATAATTGAGTGATAAAGATGTAGTTGTAACGTGTTTATTTTACAAGATTAATTACAGGTTTAGATTATTGGGCTGTAGTGACATTACGTTAATTCATATTAAAATTTGCATTCGTCCGATTTTATTTCCGATCCTATTTGTGCGAAATGTGCGAAAATAACTGTTATTTTTATTTCATGTGTGTATATTACGCAGGTATAATCACAACTCCTAAAATTCTCTGATCAAATGATCTAAAAACTGTACACGTTTTGAAAATTGTTTCAGTCGACTGTTCCTTTTGGACCGCAATGTCTATATCAAAATGCAGAAACCTATCCAATATTTTCACTTCACATTTATTACGTTGATGAGCCGTGGACGATCAGATGCCGGTAAGTATTTAAAGAAGTCCTATTCGTATACATATGTAACATAAATATAATTAAAGAAAAAAAGTTCACATAAAAATAAAACCCACCTCATTACCATCCCACAGCTGGGCACCTCTCTCTGATAGGAGGGAGGATTTCTAGAGCATAGACCCACTATGCTGCTTCATTATGGGTTGACAGGCATAGCTTTCGCGATGATGTCACGTGAGAGATTTTGGGCGGAAGTGCCCCTCTTCTGCGAGACTGTAATCTCGCTAAAGGGGGCCCACGAGCGAGATAGAGAGAATGCAGTAGATGCTCCCTCTCACTGCCGAAGGAAGCGGGATACTAGGTGGCGCTTGATTGCGCACCTGCGCCCACCTCCATGAATCCTCAGTCGGACTCATCTGGGGCACCAGGAAAAAATGCGCAAGCTGAACCTCTGATGTCTCACTTACGTATGAAGAGGGTTCCGCTGGATTTTAGTGGGTATTGCGAAGTCTCCTCCCTCGCTTAGTCCCACACTCCTGACCCATTCTGGTCAGGGTAAGTGCGTAAAAGCATTTCCCAGTCCAAAAAAAAAAGGCATAGCACATGGAACACACCACTAACTTCCCAACCACGAGCAAATATTGAGAAAATCTTAATAGGAAACTCAATATCGATTTTTGAATTCGCCCGACGCGAGAATCACACGCAGAACCCCATGTCTGCAGCGGAACATGTTGACCACAAGAACAATGAGGCAGCCCATTATCATTAATGATGATACATTGACGATAGTTTCTTTATTTATAAATGTTAATTGTTTATGCATATAGAAACATCATAGTATTTCGCTTTATAAACTTCGTCCAGTTTTCATTTTGGTCGTGTGTTTACGTAAACAAGATTGTTAAATTACTTTTATTTTATTTATTTGGTATTTTCTATTTCCCATAGAACCGGAGACTCCGCTAAACCAGCGGATGTGATGAGCAGACTCAAGATAAACGTTAACAGATATTCAAGCTCCTTATTAGATAATCTGAAGAAGATTTTCACAGTTTACAAAACATAATTACAGATTTTTGTTCTATTATATTTTACTATCTTTAAAAAATTACATAAATATATTGCCAATTATTTTTAGTGTTTACAATTAATTCACTCAACCTACATATATATATCTTTGTTCAATTTTTATTCGTAAATATAATAGTTTTTTATTCATTCATTGAAATATAAATACAATACAAATTCATTTTTGAAGTAATAGTGGATGACATTTGATGTTAATAATTTTTTTTTTCCTAAAGAGATTAGTCATTCACGCACGAAATATTTAAATTGTTTAAATAAATAAGTTTAATTTGCCTTTATTGTTCAACTTGTTTTGAATTAAAAGAGTTTTCTATGTGCCTGTAACGTATTTAAATTAGAAGTAGTCTTATCGTATTGACTACCATCGTGTTAACTATCATCGTGTTAACTATAATGTAAATAGTATAACAATGTGAAACCGTTTATTAAATTTAACTATGACAATTAACTGACATACGGTAATTTCTTCAACTTGTCTTCCGATAAAGGCCTCTTCTAAGGGTCTCCCATCTGTTCTATTATTTGCTGTTCAGGACTATGTTGGTCATATCCTTTTCTCTGAAATCATCTTCCCACCTCTTAACCTGTCTACCTCTCTGTCTTTTTCTGGGCAGTCAGTACTGTTGCGTTATTAGTCTTTTCCATTATTCTATCTCCTATCTTGTCATACGTCCTGTGCGTAGAAGATATTTATGCAAAGATATATGCACAAATGCAAGTCTTCTCTATTTTTGTTATAGCTGACAGGTTAGCGCTTGACTGTGTTCTCACCTAAGTGACGATACAATCTAAGCTAGTAAGAGGTGATTTACCTCTTGTGGTTTCTACGTAGCACCATACTATAACGCAAGTTTCTTGCTTGGCGGCAAAATAAGCCCACATCTCCCACATTTTTAAAGTTTGGCCTACCGGGAATCTAACCTAGGTCCTTTGCTAGCGAATGAGTACTCGCACTATTGCCAGCGAGACCATCAAATATATTCTCATTAAGTAAGCTAACCCAGGATTTTGAGATTTGTAGCCTAAGAAACTAATAACTAGGCTAATGAGGTTGCAAAAAAATATATAACTAACAAATTTTGGTAACTGTATACGTTTCCATAACAAAATCGCACAAGAGACATCTCTTAAAAAATTAAAATCCTTTACTAAGATAAATTTTAATGAGAAATCGTACTATAATTTCAAGAATTAGACGACGAAAAAACGTGAAAATGAAGGAATTGTTTTATATATATTGTACTGGCTATATGAAAAAACCCGACAGTCTGTTGCGAGTTTTTTTAGAAAGAGTGCGAAGGATCCTTCATATTTTAAAGTCGTTATTAATAATATATGGAAAAAAACTATTTTCAACGATTCAACAGTGCAGTATAAGCCTACTTGAATAAATATAGTTTTTAATGACAACACAAAAAAGGCAAAGTACGAGAGGCGGTCTTATTAATTACTGCAAGAAAACCTTTGGTATTGGATTAGTTGTGACAGAGAGTAACAGGTGGCATATATATTTATAATTTCATTAACCTATATATTAATAGGCAGAAAGGTATGCAAGTAAAACAACTTGGTAGTTTCAAGATTTTATTTCAATGACATTTAAGGAAAGAGTTCCAACATTCAAGAAAGATTAACTGACAAGAGTAACATATGATTAGAGTAAACGGAAGCGACACAAATTTAAATCTTTTTAAATTATTTTCCGAACAGGCTGCAACCCATGCTCGTAGGATCGCCAATGAAATACAGATGAATAGTAATAACACCGGGTGAACTAGCATCATCATACAAACATTCCGGTCCTCTAGGCACGATTACCTGTAAAATAAAAAATTAAAACATTAGGGTCAGTGGTGTATCGTATTGACAACGAGTACGTGGAAGAGTATTAAGAGTCACGGGTTCGTATCTTGGGCCCAATAAGGTCTTTGTGAAAAGTTATATACCAAATTTCATCATAATTGCTCTTTCTGGAAATCTACACACCCTGGGAGCAATTTTGGGATACGTATAGTATGCCTAACAGCAGTCGAGCAGCATGGTAGTTCTATGAGTTAAGATGCTATTAGATTGTTATTGTTACTTACTGTAGCAAATATTAATTAGGATCGCTGATAATATAAGGATTAAATTTAAAAGTACAATATATATTTTTAAAGTAATTATAACACACGACATTCACATATCTATACATAACTTAAAATAGGTTTGCTAAATTTACAACCAGTAATTTTATACGAATAATGCAACAGTTTCATACGAAAAGTTTTTAAACCTTGTTGTTAAGTTTGCATTGCGAAATTACTAAAACTACTTGAATTTTGATCTAATGTTTTGCCTATTAGTTTCATATATCTTTTAAAATTATCATATAATTTTTTAACCTACATAACAATTACTAACTCCTCGTAAGTACATAGCGAATATCTCAGTTTTGACTTTTCAATGTTTCCAAATTCTTACTTCTTAATATCTACTATGTTATTTTGAATATTATTTAATAATTCGTGTAATCCGTAATTGGCCTTGTTTTAAGTATATTAAGTATTCTATGTAACAATTTGATAAAACGCTGTTGGATTAACAATAAATAAATAAACATATATACGTCATTATCATTACCTTTGAATCAAACAACGCACTCTGTTTTAATTGGTTGTCAAATTATTTACTTACCTTGACAGCTAATTGACTAGGATCTTCAAAATATTTCCTTAGTGAATTGGGCATATCTCCGAACACCATTTTAGCCACACCTTTCGCTTTATTATCTGAAGCGTCAGCCAATACAAAGCTTGGGTACATCTTGTCCGCTGAACATTGTGTCGAGGAACTCATGTTGTAATAATAGTGAGTACCTGGCAATAAAAATATTTGAAGAAATTCATAATCAAACTTTTTTTAACAACCCTGTAAATTATAATAAAGTGGAACTGATCATTAATACCAGTTAACGAATTAAACACCTTTATAAAAATAGGTATTAGGAATCGCGGACGAGTGCGGCAACACGAATTTCTTGGTGCATGGATGAATGAAGTATCGGAATCTAACAGGGAAATTAATACCAGAAATCGCTAATGCATCATTCGATTAAATATAGAAAGTACTGTGTTGCCGACAAAGAAATGTGAAGCTAAGGGTCATGATTCTTTTACACTACATATAGCTTGTTGCCACGGACGGTCCCAAAACATGGACCCTGAAAGAAAATAACAACATCGCCTTGAGGCGTTTAGCGTCTGGTGTTACCGCCGCTTTGGTGGACGTACTGGACTTAACTTTTTTTACGATAGGTACTAATAACGATGAGCAAAGTAGAGGGAAGAAGTCGTGGCAGAGTTTAAAAATAAATGAAATTTAAAAATACTTAGTCAACATACCCATGAAAGGTACGCAAGCTTGCTCAGTATATCCAAATGTTTTAATTTCCTCTACACTGTCACCAGTTTTGTCAATTTCGCCATCGAAGCCTCGTACCCAAAATGCGTCTTCTGCTAATAATTTCTCGTCACTGATGATAGCAAGACGCTCATCTACAGATTTAGCCATGGTCTCTGTAAGATATATTTGTTTTGTTAAATTTAATTATTTTTCACATTTTCTTTGCGCTTCACTCTTTTAGCGAAATCTATTTCTTAATTTTTTCTTTGAATAACCTGTCTGCATTAGGTTTTAAAATCTTGAAAATAAATACTTAAATGGCTCAAAGTGGCAAAAAAAATGCGAAGCATATGTTACAATTTATTTCCGTATCTATATTTACAGTATTTTTGCATTGATATTGTAACCATTCATTCGGATTTTTATTATATATATAGTCCTGTGATTTTAATTTAATTTCATTTAATTTAATTGTATTTAATTTAGTTTCATTTCTGTATTAAGTTTTATTTGTCACTAAAATAGTTATTAGTTGTTTGTATTCTAACAGATGTTGGCTTGATTAAAATTTTATTATTATTATTTAAATGCAATGTGAAATATTACGCACACATACACACACAAGCCTATATACCACGATATTCTTGAAATGTTATACTCTAATCAAGGTTTTCATCCAGTATCCAGTAATAAATATTTATTTTACAGAAAAATGGTTTTGACAAACCTTTTAAAGCGCTTTTAGTCATTATCTCATATTACTTGCAATACACATCTGATGATGATATTAAAGAACATTTAAAAATCCCATTTTCTAGGGTACCTTTGCATTGAGTTCTGGAATATAACTTAAAGTTAACTTTATATCGTCGTCGTACTCACCTTCTGATATTATGAATACGCTACTCTGGCGATATATGGTCCCGTTTGCATACGGTTCCCATGCTAAGTAACCTTGCTTGTCCCAACTATATAGAAGATTAGTGACGTTAGCTTCAGGGAACTGTGAAGGTGTAAAAAATTATCGTCATACACTTTTTTTAATTTTGATTATATCATTGTTCATTTCAACACTCCATACGCAATAAAAGTCGCACAATCACTACATAATCTTTACACAGCTTTATAAGGAACACATGTAAATGTTTGCAACAAGTCTGAACAACCTATTATTTTTATGCATTTCATGCACTTTTGCATGCACTTACATGCAAAAGTATTTTTAGGTGTATAATGCATGTATATTTGGTGTAAAATATATTTTTAAATCTCCATTTATTTATAACACACTAAATAAACGTAAATTATGTGCTTTTAAGATTGTTAGATCCGCTCCCGTTTGACGATAAAATAACAATATTAGAATATCGAATAAATGAAAAAATTAATCAAGAAGTTATTGAAATACATAATAATGCCCGCGGTTTTACCCACATAGATACCGATATCGTGGCAGAGAAAGTCTACTAAATCGGACTTATTTTCTTAGAATGACACTTTTAAATTCGTTATATCTTTTGAATGGAATGTCCGATTTTAATCATTTAAAAAGTATTTTACAGGTTCTACATCGTTTTTTAATAAACTGTCATTTAATAGGATAGGATTAATACAGAGGTATGAATAATATCGTATGATTACTATCGGCACTTTTATTAACTTTTGAAATGTAATAATGTAGTTATAGTCGCATTACTACAGTAGTATTGATATCACTGTTTTTTATTTCAATAATCAATAGTTTCTGCAGCGCACGCGATTTCAGATTTTTTATTTCACAGCCTGAGTTATATTTTTATAAAAGTAACATAGCCTATGTCACTTAGTGAAAATGCAGCTTAATAGTGAAAAATTTCTTGAAATCGGGCTAGTAGTTTTTGTGTGAAAACGTTACACACGCTTATACATACATACAAAAAAACAATGTTTCCTCTTTACAATATTAGTTTAGACAAATGACGACAAATCAATTACATTCCAGACAATTCGGTATGTATATACGGTTACAAATAAAATATGGTTACGAGAATAGCGAAATACGCCCGATTGACTTGAAATTCGGCATACATATTCCTTTCACCACGTAGACGCTTACTAAGGACGGCTGTGGGCCTATTCCCACGGGATCGAGACAATAGCCAGTACGTAATACTTTCCTTTACGCGTAATTAAAGTGTCGCGTTTGTCCTCAATAGATTGAAAAAATGAATTTGATTTTGATTACTTACGGCAACTTGCATACCAGCTAGTTGTTCTGTACCCTCGTCATAAAGTCCACATAGGGTGGGGTTATCTTCTTCACACTTACATATAAGTGAGGGTAAATAAGTATCATTGCGAGGAAAATTCACCCATCCCATTTCTTCAGCGCGAGTTGTATTTATTGGAATTTCGTAAAATGCATTATCTCCGTCAATTAATGGAATGCCGAACTTTGCTGTTGATGTGTATAGGATATTTTTAGAAGTTATTATCATTTAATTAGTTACTACTGCATATATCTATTATAGATTTAGTCAATTAGCGTGCGTTACTCTTTGAATAAGACTTATAATAGCTGGGCCTTGGAAGCTCACCGTCCTAACAGAAAACATATAATAGTAACATTATATTCTAAGTTTAGTGAAATCAGTGAGTATTTAGAAAGTCAAGGGCGTTGGGCTAATGGAAAAATGTCCAAAACATCTTAGTTAAAAGGTAAGCTTCATTGGTCCTGAAAATACGAGTACCAATAGGCCACGACATTGACTTAAAATCAAGCGAGCCGAATGCTTGTCTGCATTTAATTTCTATAAAAAAAGGGTTTTGTTAAGTTTAGGTTTGATAAGTGATTATACACTCTAGCTAGCTCTAGGGTGTTAGTCTTATATGCGATAATTTACCTCTTAATAGTTTCTACACATTGTGTACAATACGCAGATATTTACTAGGTGGCATGTCTCTGCGGGTAAGGTGGTACCTAGCCACGGCCGAAGCCTAGCTCCGGCCAAGCCCTAGACGAATTAGAAAATGTGCTTTCCTAAATTTGCCGTCGGGAATCGAGCTGAAGACTTCCTTTTACAAAATATTCGTACCATTACGCCAGCGATTACTCCATGTTCTGGGGGAAATGTCACATTCTAGTTGCGTACGGTTTCATTTTAAAAATGAAAACTTTTTTTATGTGCATACGGATGTTTTTACATGACACTTCTACAAAAAATAATATTTGTTGTAAACTTTTGTCTGTTTGTTTCCAATAATCCCGCAACGGTAGGTCGACTTTTACGAGACTTTCATCGGGGGTCAGCTAATTTATAAAGAATAATATTGGGACACTTTTATGTGGAAACTCTCAGATTTCAAATCTGAGATTTTCCATGGAATATAAGCTACTGGAAAAAGAATATAAGATATGTGTACCTTTCGCTCCTTTTACGAATTTTGCATCTGAAACAATGAAATTTGATTGTTCAATTATTGTTATATTTTCCCTTGTATTAACTATTATTAACATTGTTATCTTAGCTCCTAAAATATTAAACGATGGCAGTCGTGTGTGCACCTCAGGTGAAGTATTTGTTGCGTAAGTAATAGAACAAAACATTAAAGAAGTTTTCACTAATAATTTAAAATTTTCCTTGTTTTAATAACATCCTTATTTTCAATTCGGACAACTCGACATCGTAACATCTAACTGGAGGGCGCTGTCTTGTTAACTTACAGTTGCAATTACAGTTTGTATTTAATATTTCCCGGAAATTTATTTATCCAATTTAATTCATTTTCTTTTTATTATTGTAATTTCTTTTCAATACCGATATAAGTTAACACGCTTCACGTACGTTAACAGTAGACTGGCTTCTTTAAATGGGTCTTGAAGCCTCTTCTAAATAAGATTCATTTAAATTATACGATGATAATCTCTGTTTATTATCTTTAAAAATATTCGTTCTTTCATACCAACCCCGCGTCCCTTTCTGAAGGTATGAAGTATATAAATGTGTTGAGTATTCATGAAATTCATTTTAATATTATATTACAAGCGTAAGTATTTTACCATCTATCATGCAAATTATAATTATATCGCGATTTAGAAAGAAAAAGAAGGAAAGAAAAATCTTTATTCGGGACAATTATAAACTTATAGTATATTAATATCTTATACAAATATATTTCATTAATGTTTAGATATATACATTAATGAAATATATATGTGCAGATGTTGTGCAACTTCCACACAGCCCCGAAAAGGCAGAACACACGGTGCCGATTTTCATCTGCAGCCCTATAGCCAGCTCTGGCGTCACGGACAGATCATTTAAATTTACAAGATAATATAGGCGTTCGAAAGCAAATACGTAAGCAGTAAAATATTGTTTTAACAAATTTTAGAATATAACTTTTTATCAACAAAACATTTAGTGTACAAAAATGATTCCTTTTGTCGATTAATGTGAAACTTAATCTCTTTTTTATTTTATGAACAGTTTTTCACTTCTGATGTTTTGTTTGCATTCCAGCGTCGATATGAAAACACATGATGCTTATGACGAGTACGCAGGGGTGTAGTAAAAAATTTGATTTATATTACAAAATATTATTCTTTTCAAAAAATGACAATTATACTAAGAACAAATAATAGAAAATAATATTAAAAGTCAAATCCGATGCAATCGTTAGATTGTTAGATTCGTGTTAACGAACATCAAATAATTACATATATATTCATTAAAATTACATAAGGAAACCTTTAAGCCTTTTATGCAAAATAAACTAAACGAAAGAATTAATATTTGAAGAAGCTATATTTTTATTTTGTAGTTGAAAAAAATAATCTAAATGAGTGGGAGAATATATAACTGTTTTAGTAACGAGGAAATATTTAATAAGAGTGCAAGTGGTAGAGTGAACTAATAATAGCAAGTAAGCCCGATCTGTATTTACTATATAGTCTATCTCGTAAGTTTTAGGAGTTTTTCGCATTTTATTTGATTATTCTATTATGTACCTACATTGATTTTTATCTGTTTTAGTATATAAATTTAGTAAATATAGACAGTATGTAGATATCTTTCAATTCTTTTTTTTCTGCTGTGGAGTCCATTAATGTTCATTAGTTATATTTAAATTAGAATGAAATGTAACAGAGATATATAAGACTTACCAGAAGAAGCTACGGCGAGCGCAAGTACGATCAATAAGCCTTTCATTTTTGTTAACTAGTCACCTTCCTCTTTGTAGACCAGCCAGAAGTAGTATAAAGGCGCGATACGCTCGTATATATATCACTTGTTTTCTCCGCATATACTATAAAGTCGCCTTGGTAGGAAACAAAAAATTTCTCATACTAATATTATAACAGGTGCTTTTATAATTAGCAATTATGATTAGGGATGAGAGACATACGTGTCTTCTTAATGTTACGGATTAAGGATTAATCGTGACATATCGACAACGTGAAGACCTCTTTTGGTTTTTATTACCACAGAAAATACATATAAACTACACTGCTTGTTTTGTTTTAATGAACATGTTTTATAAATGGTAGGAGGAGGATAATTCTTCCGCTACATATAAAAATACTTTCGCTCTATATAATTCTTCTGGAAAATAAGGGAATAACTTTTCAAAAACATCAATTTAACATAAGCACCACATCAACGACCTACAGCTGGGCACTAACTCATAGGAGAGAGGGTTTTTAGAGCATGCACCCACGACGCAGCTCCACTGCGGGTTGTCGGGTTGTCGCATACCATTGTCGGACTGGCCATATAGTAGAGGTGGCATTTGCCAACCGGGCCCCAACCTGCAAGGACCCCCCACGGACTTGGTTTGCTGCGGCAACCGAAAGAGAGGAGGCCCGCGCAGGCTAGGTCCTAGCTCTTGCAAGCTAAATGTAAAACTAAATCAAATAGTTCAGACATACAGTGGTGTTTTTTTAAATCAAAAGTTTATGTAAATAAACCCCAAAACGATTCAACGTCTTAAATACAATACTCGTTACGAAATTCAATAAATTCAGCCTGATGAGATGAGATGTTGCAAGATATCATGGAAACTTCCTTAAAAAAAGCTGAAAGTTGCATAGCGAGTAACGGTCACCATTTAGCGGATATAATTTTCCGATCATAAGGAAAAAAATTGTAAAGACCAAATAAAGTTATTATGAAAACCAAACCTTTCTTTCAATCTTTTATTTGAACAAAATTATAGGCAATCAAAATTAAGGTAGCGGGGCTTTTGCCCCACCTTGTACAAAACCCGAAAATAGGACATTATTGCCAAAACCAAGCACTAAATGGTTGCTTATTTAGGTCGTTGATAATTTAATTTAATTTTTTGTTTATCTCAATTTGTGTATCTGAATATTTTCCGATAGTATCCCACCTACCATCGTCTCGGACTTCGGCCTGTCAGCCACCCAAGCACTTCCGGCCCAGTCCGACCTTGGAGCACACTGCTAACTTCTCAACTTAAGGCATTTACTGAGAATTTCTGAACAGAAAACTCAATGTCAATTTTTGAATTAGCCCGCCCAGAACTGAAACTTTAAGAACATACATTTTACGAATCGGTTACCTATTTTTAATTTGTTTCAAGAGCATCTACCCTGCGCTGCGTTTTTTGTCTTTGTAGGAAATATCGACAATTTCAACTTTTATATTAAATAATGAACTTATTACCAGTTCCTAATTTAAAAAACTTTAGTGACATATCTTTTAATTTTTTTAGCACCTTGTTATAACTAATTATTGTCATGAAATATGAGCTTTATTCAGGTAGCTGAAGCTATCGAATATATTGGTTTCTCTTGAGCACCAAGTTAGCTTCTAACAAATAGGCATGTAGGTACATATGTTTTTTTGGTACATGATGGATCACGTCCGTATATCTACTTAATATTTCTGAAACATATCAATTAACGTTTCAGAATAAAAAGTTATTTTCAAATTACATACGGACACATTTCTTTTATTTATTTGTATAGACACAATATAACATCTTTGATGTTGACAGGGCAACAGATTTAAGAAGTAACATAACAATTGTATAATACCGGGAAGCATGATATCATTTTTACCACCTGAGCAAACACCGTGGCTGCAAATAAATAGGTAAATTATTTACGGATTACTGAAATTTTATATTCAGCCACTTAAATACACATACACCAGATGCACATGGCAAAGATGGAAAGGAACATAGCGACTGCTACGAAAATAAAAGGAGCCTCAACTGAGAGTAACTAGCCAAGAGATAGCGCCTTTCGATCTGAATTCGAACATTCATTAAACGTAAAATAACATATGTACCATTTTTGCTGAGACTAAAGTAAGCAGTGATATCAATGAAAGGCTGGAAAAACTTACAGATCAGTAATTTCCAATTACCTTCGTAAATTCTGGTTAAAAGTAACCTTATAATATAATTAAATTTCAACAATCTGGCCAATCGTTTTGTGTTACTAAAAAATGAACGATAGACTGTTATTTCACCTGATGGTAAGTAGGAATACAACATGCAATTTCGTTTGACCTTATGCTTTTATGCACGAACCCATGAGTCAGGAACGTGGGAGTCTGCGAGGGAGAAGGGCTCGTCCGTATCCACTAAAACCTAGTGGAACCCTCTTCAGCCTTGAATGAGGCACCAGGGGTTCAACTTTCCTCTCTAGTGATAATTCTTAAGTTGACTGCCGGAGAGATATCACATAGTTACGCCAGCGTGCCCATCAAATAATTTCTAAGGTAAGCGGAAACAAACGTTACCCTAAAACTTCCATTTCCCATAAAATAACGGAATAATTAAAAGCATGTCACAACTTATATTGGCATATAAAAAAATCCCGTTCACATTTAAGCCTAAGGATGATCACCTGGAATGCCAACGGGTTGACAGAACGTAGGCAAGAACTACAAGTTTTCATGAAAATCGAAAGAGTTGACATAGCCCTAATCGCAGAAACGAGGTTCACGGAAAAATCAAATTTTATTCTTAAAGGTTACGTCACATATACAACAAATCATCCTTCCGGAAACTCTCATGGGGGAAGTGCAGTTATTATAAAAGAGAACATTAAACATTATCTATTAGGAAACTACAAAACTGAAAAGATTCAGGCTACCTCCATTAAAATCCGTGAAAATAAAACAGAAACAACGGTTGCAGCTATATACTGCCCACCCAGGCATATCATCACAAGTAGTGAGTTTAAAACATATTTTGACACTTTAGGTAATAGGTTCATTTGTGGTGGTGACTGGAACGCGAAACATGTCTATTGGGGTTCCAGACTAACCTTGCCACGTGGCCGTCAACTCTATACAGCTGTTAGTGACCTTAATCTACACTGTGCTTCACATGGTTTCCCTACATATTGGCCTACAGATCCCACAAAAGTGCCTGATTTGTTAGATTTTTTCATTTCAAAAAACATCCCTAGCAACAAAATAGAAATAGAAGAATGTACTGACTTGTCGTCAGATCATACACCAGTCATAATTAACATACATAGTAGAGTCATCTTGGTGGAAAACCCGCAAAAGGTGTTTAATCACTGGACAAATTGGAACAGCTATAAAAATAAAATATCTGAAGAAATAAATTTGAACTCCCAACTCAATAGCGCGGACCAAGTTGAAACAGCTATTGAAACATTTAACAAGCTTATCCATGCTGCGGCTCAAGAATCTACACCTACACTGCCGCCGAAAACAACAAATACCACGAATAGCTGCAAAATCATAAAAGAAAAAGTAAATGAGAGAAGACGATTGCGAAAAATATGGCATTCCACTCAATATCCATGTGACAAAAAGGCTTTCAACAAAGCGTCTGAGGAATTGAAACTTTTGATTTACCAAAAAGATAACGAGCGCATACAAAACCAATTATCTAGCCTTACTCCTAATAAAGATACCAAATATTCATTATGGAAAATTACAAAAAGCATGAGGCGACCTAAACCACACGTACCGCCTTTAAAAGACAGAGATGGTAAATGGGCTAGAACGGAACTAGACAAAGCCCATGTTTTCGCTGAACATCTGAAAGCAGTTTTTACTCCATTACCTTCCAAAGACCTAGAACAAGATAAGGAGGTCTACGAATATCTCGACGCACCATTGCAATTGTGCTTACCTCTGAAAAGCGTTCATTCTGAAGAAGTTAGGAAAGAAATTTCAAAACTGCATAAAGGTAAAACCCCAGGATATGATCGAATTGATGCACAATTACTTAATCAACTACCAAGAAAAGGAATGGTATTTATTACGGCAATTTTCAACGCGTGCTTAAATCTTGCTATATATCCCGCTCAATGGAAAATTGCGCAGGTCATTATGATACCAAAACCAGGGAAACTACTCCATGAAACTAATTCCTACAGACCAATAAGCCTTCTCCCGGTGCTGGGTAAACTCTTGGAAACAATTTTGCTAAACAGGATGCGAGCCTTTCTTCCTGAAATTATTCCTCTACATCAATTTGGATTTCGCGAAAAACATGGCACTATCGAGCAGATACATCGTATCACGGACATCATTAGTCGGACCCTGGAACACAAACAATATTGCTCCGCGGTATTTCTCGATATTAGTCAGGCATTCGATAAAGTATGGCACGAAGGGCTTCTCTATAAATTGAAAAAAATGTTACCACATTCATTCTATCCAATCTTACGCTCATACCTCCAAAAGAGATGTTTCGAGGTTAAATTTAACAACGAAACTAGTAACTTAAACGAGATTTTTTCAGGGGTACCTCAAGGCAGCATACTGGGACCTATTCTGTATTTAATATACACAGCTGATCTGCCAACAGATGTAAATACTATAACTGCAACATATGCAGATGACACAGCTCTCTTGTCAGTTCACGATAATCCTGCATCAGCGTCAGAGAAATTACAAGTGCGAATACAGGAAGTAGAAACGTGGCTAGACAAATGGCGTATCAAGGCTAATCAAGCGAAATCAGTACATGTCACATTTACTCTAAAGCGGCAGACATGTCCCCCAGTAAAATTATACAATGCAGACATTCCCCAAGCCGAGCATGCGAAATATTTGGGAATTCATCTTGATAGGAGACTCACATGGAGAAAACATATCTGGGCTAAACGGAAACAGCTGGATACGATATTCAGATCTATGTATTGGTTGGTGGGTCGTAAATCAAGCCTATCCCGCGAAAATAAGATACTTATTTACAAGAACATTCTTAAACCAATATGGACCTATGGTATTGAACTGTGGGGTACTGCTAGCAATAGCAACATAGAGATTCTCCAAAGATTTCAGAGCAAAACATTTAGAGCTATGCTAGACATACCCCACTATATAAGTAACAAATACATACATGAGGATTTAAAAATGGAAACTGTCAAAGAAGTAATCACCAAACATAGTATTCGTTATCAGAAGAGAATATCAAGCCATGTCAATCAACTGGCGCTGAGCCTCGGAGGCACAGGGAGTGTCACGCATTCTAGATTGAAGCGGAATAGTGTTCCAACGCTGTCCGCAAGATTCGGCCATAGTTTATGAAAATAGCACGCTGGGGCTATTTCTACTGAGCCAACATCATATCCACCGACATATCATTGGCTTATTGTGTTTCACACAGATTGCCCAGTTACAGAAAATATATATAAAAAAAAAAACAAAACATTGAAAATATATGCATTTCATTACAACATTCGGTATTCGATACTGTCATTCAAATCGATTCTTCTGCTTCGTAAATAAACAGCAACAAACTTTATGATGAAAATATAAAAGGTGTATATGCTTAAAGACCACACGGCAGAAGTGAATAAAATGACAACTATTTTTCTAAATATCTTTTTTACCGACAGGTTAGAGCTAGTGTAATCTCACCTGACGGTAAGTGATTGTAGGGTGGTAACTAGCTACGACCGAAGTCTCCCACCAGTCCCGCCTCTGATAAATTAGAAAATGAAATTTCATACCGTGTTGAAAAAAAATTTATTGGAAAATCTTATAATATAAAGGACGATAAAAAAGCGTTGGAGCGGTTGAATTACTCTGATCTATACAAAAAAAATTATATAGTGATGATGATGGTAAAAAGGATTCCCGAGTGAGTTTGTTGTGGGCTCATCTCAGGATAAGGACCGAAGGCAGCCTCGTAACTTTAGATTGTTAGTCATTCTTTAATATCATCAGTCGCATATTACAGTTTATTACGAATTATTGTGTGGAATAACCAATTTTTGACGCTTCAAAATTGCTGTAAAAGCCTTTTTTTCGCTGGTAAATGCATTTTCGCACCCCTGCCACTAGGCAGGGTGTGTGGGACTCGCCGGCAAAGTCAGAATACCCACTAAAACCCAGCGATACCCACCTCAGCCGGACTTGGGAGTGTCAGAGGCTACCTTGCGCATTCACCCTGACACTCCCGGGTGAAACCGACTGAGGGTTTTCAAGGAGGAGATGAGAGACGCCTTCTGCCGCCCAGCCTCCTCCTCCGAAGGGGAGCAGCATCCCGTACTCGCTCCATTGCCTCCCTCAAAAAAATGACGGTTTCGCAGAAAGAGGCTACTGCATTCCATCCTATCTTACTGTCAAGCATGGCCCCCAAGCCGGACATTCTGCCATAGCATGAGCCGCCGTATCGACAGGCGCACTACACTGATGGCAGATAGGAAACTCCTCACGTAGTGCTTTCTGATGCAAGTACTTTCCGAAACATCCGTGTCCGGTCAGTAATTGTACCAGCTTAAAGGTAAGCGATCCGTGCCGCCAAGCAGGCGAGGACGAATCGCCTCCACCGTGACCACACCCGCACTTGCGAGACTCGAAATCCTCCTTCCAAGCTTCAATCAAGACTATGTCGGCAAGGGCCCCGACTATTTGTACCGCGTCAATTTCGTCAGGCAGTCAGAAAATATAGCGTATAATAAAAGGTAATAACAAAGGTTTGGAAAGGATTTTAGTTTTATTCTTGAATGAAATACGACACATTGACATTTTTTTTAATTAACAAGAGGTTTTTTGAAGGAACGCTTTTTCATTTTCTGTTGGCGACGTTTCAAATGTCTCTGAATGCGACCGGTGCCCTCCTTCTTCAAGTCTTCATATTGTTTAACAAGTGTCTCGACGCGGACTTCAGCTGAAGTAGAACAAACAAAGTTTATTTTTTTAGGGAACTTTAAAAGTTTTATGTAAGCTTTCTATAGATGGCGGTACAATTTTAAACAAATAAAATTTCAGTAATTAATTTATATTAAAAAATCGGATTAGCATCCGCTACACGTTTAAAAAAATATACATGATATTAGGATATTAGGAAAACCGCTTTCTCAAATATTTATTAGCATTATTTACGCTCAATCAATTTTTAATCAGGATAGATTTTTTTCCGTCCGACCATCAAAGGTGTCATTAGGGGTATCGTCTGTCTTCGTTTTCGGAAGCGGGCTCCAAACACCTTGTATAGTTAGCCTAACCAAATTATCATCAAACAACCCTTGAAGTATATCCTTTCCAATAAAATAAGAATCATCGAGTGATCGTGAATTGTTCGTCCATTTGTCGAGCACATGCTTTATGCAAATTTAAGACTTATCCGGTTTTCTCATGGATGCCACCATCAGAAATGAATTTAAAAAAATGGGGCCCTAGGACAAGCACCACCTTTCATATAAAAAAAATCATCAAGATCGGTTCACAATCGAAAGTTATTAGCTAACAAACATAAGAAAAAATACAGACGAATTGTTAACCTCCTCCTTTATTCGAGGTCGGTTAAACATAGATAAATACTTGATAACTGACCATAAGTAATGATTCAGTTTAAGCGTGTATTGTTGTTTTGAAGCGTGCTAGTGTAGAAAAGGTAATATATCTATTAAGACTTTTTTTACAACATTGTATCAGAACGTAAATTTTGTTACTTCTTGGCTGCGAAGCTTCCCCAGATAACACAAGATACATTTGTTATACAACGATTTGTTACACGACTGAAGCAAATGTAGTGTCAATTGAAATAATAAGATATAAGTCATGGATTGCCAAGTTGATGCTGTGGGGGCGAGCACTTTTTGGGTTGAAAAAAAAAACATGTGTCATTGTGTTTCATTTTACCCCAAACAGGTTCCGAAGAGAAAACTACGAAAGATTGCGAAACAGTGGCCCTTACTGCTGCACTAAATCAAAATCTCAGGCTCAAGAAGTACTTTTGAATCGTCAGTAGTCTGTCCGTTGGTAAAAAATTTACCACTGGTTCGGAAAGTTGAGTCCGCTGAGAAGAAACCGGCAAGAAACTCGACGGTTACTCTTTTAAAGATAGTTTTGTATACTACAATATGTGATATATTTCTTCTGTGAGCAACTGGAACCAAGTCCAAACATTTCTATCGCTTAAATAATCTTCAACATTATAATATGCCTTTTGTAAAAAGATGATTTTGACATATTTCTTTAAATTATGTGGAGGCAAATCTAAAACTGATTGAGGTCTCGTATTAAAAATGCGTATGTTCAACTCTACAAATGATTTCTGAACCTTCTTCACTCTAAAATATGGAATTATAAGTTTGTTTTTATTTCTTGTATTAAAATTATGTATGTCACCTTTTTTACTGAATAAATGTATATTATCACGGATACGAGTATATAAGATATTATTAAATATATGTATATTGCGACGGGACTGTGAGAATTGATGTTTTTTTTAAACTAAACTCTTAGAGAAACTCGAGATCCTAATTGACATATTGACGTATTGCTCTTTTTGTAAAATATATAAAGTTATAATGTCTGCCGCCCTACCCCATAACAGTATGCAGTAAGAAATAATGCTACGAAAATAAGCGAAATACACTATTTTGGCAGTTTCAACATCAGTGTATTGTCTAACTTTTCTAACAGCAAATGCAGCAAACTAAGTTTATTTAGCAGTCTTAATATGGGCGCCCCACTGAAGCGCAGAATCTTTGTTGTTGAAATGTTATACCTAAGAATACTAAATAGAAATAAGAATACCAGAATGCTATACCTAAGAATACTGTAAATTTAACTTACTCTACAGGAATATCATTAATTCAAATATTTGTACACATTTCTTTTGCATTTGGCAAAGTGAATTCAACATACTTAGTCTTTGCCAAGTTTAATATTAAATTATTTACTGAAAACCGTGAGACATGTGACAGGGCTATTTACATCGTAGAAATTTTCCTTATTTCCATTAATCTTGAATATCAAGGACGTGTCATCAGCAAACAGCACTATATCACATTTGTCTTTCACGTGGTACGCTAAATCATATATATATATTAAGAATAGAAGAGGGCCAATTATAGATCCTTGTGGGACACCTATTCTTACCGGTGATCCCGACGACTCAACGCCATTTACGAATAGCTTTTGTATTCTATTTTGAATATACGAACTCAACAAAGCAAGTGCCCCGCCCACAGAGAGTGTGTGTTCACACAATCAAAAGCCTTTGAAAGGTCACACAATATTCCTAGTGCATTCTGGGACTTTTCCCAAACATCAAAAATATGTTTCATGAGGGACACGCCCGCGTCTGTAGTATTGCGGCCCTTTTTAAATTCGTATTGCTCAGAATGAAGCAGGTTATATCTATTATGATCCAGTAGATGACGAAGTGAAATATTTTCAAAGATTTAACTGAGAGGATTTAAACAGAGGCACGACTTTACTGTGTTTCATAAGGCCAGGGAAAATGCCAGAGTCTATGCAATTATTGAAAAGGATTACTAGGTGCGGGCTAATATAGTCAATAATTGGAAAAACAACTTTAACTGACATTCCCCATACATCGCCTGTGTTTTTTTCATTTAGTGTTTTAAATGTTTTGATTATATCAATATGCATGATATGTTTGAATTTAAAGAGAGCACAGCACTCGGGCATATACTCAGAAAGAAGAGAATGGGCTGCCGTTGAGTCTACAGCAGAAGTTATTGAAATTGCTATGTTGCAAAATAAATTTTGAAAAATACTAGCAATTTCCATGTTAGATGAAACAATGGAATCATTAATACACAATTCAATCTTGGTATCATATGGTTTGACTTTTCCAGTTTCTTTATTAATTATGCTCCAAAAGGTTAATATTTTATTGTTCGAATTTTTAAAATTATTTTTAATGTGTATAGATTTAGCTAAAACGCAAAGAGCTTTAACTATTACCTAAACTTGTCCTTCAAGAAATTAAAATTGCGATTGAAGTAAATTTTATTCGATAATAGAGTTCATACTGCAATAAAATGTATATTTATGTATACTAAGGGTCGGCCGGTGATCAAAATTCAACCATAATTATTTTAAATTATAAGTTTAAAATTGACATTAATACTTTTTGAAGTGACACTTCTCTAGGCGTACGAGGGTAAAAATTTTACGGATGAAACGCGTGATTAGCACCACGAAAATGTGCAGCATTTTTATGCTAATTCGTTTGAAGATTAGGTAGTTTTAATATTTCAGATAACATGTGGCATTATAATTTTCCAAATTCTCTTTTCTAAATTTTAAATTCAAAAACAAAATTTAATAAATAATTTCTTGTAATGACAAAAAACACGTGGCATTTTTATTTAAAATTCGTCATTTGAGGTTTCAATAAATCATACGTATTAACTTTCGACACTTTTAATATTTTAATGACAATTAAATTCTTTAAATTATATAATATAATTTTAATATATCTTCCTTTTTCCCTCCCGCTAAGCCTCGAAAATGTTAAGTTTTACATAAGAAAGACTTAAAAATTAGTTTCCCTATAAAGTTTCAATTTTGACATGTCTTTTTACGCGCACTGTTTTTTTGTAAAACCTCTTTCATCTCAAATGTCCTTAACAACCAATATTATTCTACTCTCAATTTGACTACAGACAAAAATAAAAGAGTATATATGTGTGTCATATATGTGCGTGTTATATACAAGATAGAGTGTGAAATGTTTTTTATTGTATTTATTTTTGTACATAATTAAAAAAATATTAACATTGATATGAATGAATTTAGCAAAGTGGCTCTCTTTCCCATGTAGACATTCTCTATAAGAACCTCATTTTCCTACGGGATCAGGAAATCATGAAACCATCATGAAAGCGATAAAAGGTATGAAATCAGGTATGGCTGCTGGGTATGACAGAGTGTCAGTCGAGATGCTGAAGGCTGGCCGCGGGATTGTGGTAGCTCAGCTGTACTGCCTTTTCAATATATGCTGGGAGAAAGGTCAAGTCCCAAGAGATTGGAGCAAGGCCGTAATTGTCCCTCTATATAAAGGAAAAGGGTCACAGCAAGAGTGCAAATATTCTTCAGCCTTCTTAGTGTCGTCGTCAAATTGTATGCAAAGACATTGATTGAAAGGGTGATTAATGAATCTGAAGAGAAAATATGGGACGTGCAAGCGGGACTTAGAAGAGGAATGAGCTGTAGTCAACGTTATCTACGTATGGGGTGAGCGGTTGTCTGACCCAAGCATTGAAGTCTCTTTATGAGGGTTCTAGTGCTTGTGTCAGATTAAACGGAGCGTACACGGAGTGGTTTCCTGTCGAAAGAGGTATTCGACAGGGATGTGTTTCGTCACCATGGCTGTTCAACCTACTCATGGATAAATGTTTGACAGATTTAAAAGAAAGTATGTATGGGTTAAGAATGAATGAATTACTCATCAAATGTTTACTCTACGCTGATGATCAAGTAATACTTGCGTCATCCGCTAATGAGCTACAGGAGATGCTAAATATTATGAATGAAGCTTTGAAAGGGAAAGGAATGAAAGTGAATGTAAACAAAACGAAAGTTATGCTTTTTGAACGAGATGAATCTATGATGAATGGCAATATTTTGATAGATGGGGAACAAGTGGAAGAGGTGAAAGAATTTGTATACTTGGGATCTAAATTTACAAAAGATGGAACATGTGAAAGTGATATCGAAAGGAGAGTGAATGCAGGGAATATGGTAAATGGTGCTCTGCATGCTTTTATGAATAGCCAGATGGTGTCTCAAAGGGCTAGACTGGCAGTGCATGCTGGAGTGTTGGTGCCAACACTTATGTATGGTAGTGAAAGTTGGGTATGGCAGAAGAATCACAAAAGTAAAATAAATGCGGTAGAGATGAGAGCGTTGAGAAGCATGAGTGGATTAAAACTGAGTGACTGAGTAAGAAATAGTGTGATAAGAGAATGTTATGGTATAAAAGAAGACATAGTGACTAAAATTGAGAAAGGTATGCTTAGATGGTTTGGCATGTAGATAGAATGAACGAAAGGAGACAGACAAAAACGATTTATGAGTCAAGAGTGAATGCGAAAGTTAGAAAGGGAAGACCAAGGCAAATGTCCCTGGACCAAATCCAGGACATTTTAAATAACGGCCAGGTCAAGAGTACTCTAAACCGACGAACTTGTATGAAAGGTTTTATGAGAATGAAAGAATAGAAGGAGATAGTGGAAGGATATTGTCTCTGCCTCCCCTACGGGAAAGAGGGGTGATGTTATGTATGTATCAGGAAATATGTGGTTGACACAGTCAAGATAACATAAATAATTTCACCTTTAAAATGACTATGAAAGAGTTCTAATCTAAGACCTAAACTCAGGTCTCCCTATACTCAAAAGAAGGCTTGGACCCCATCAAATGTAGATATAAAGTTTAACAAAATTAATACATTCTATTTGTATTGCATGACAATATAGTGGTGAGGAGTGTATTCTCATTCAAAGAAGTCACAGTCAAATCTTGCATGTGTATTTGTATACAAACACCTAAACCTTTAGTGTCCCATTAAACAAGGTAGCTTAATCTCTTCAATTTAAATATATAAAACTAATCATGTGATGGTAAAAATGTTTTCCCAACTTACATTTATTTTTAAATAATGGTTGTTTCCCTTGTTTAAATTCAGCTTCAACTTCACGCCTGTGCATGTCATTTCTCTCTCTCTCTATTTTCTTTTTCTTGGTAGCTTTATGTTGGTCATTTAAACGTTGAAGTAAACGACGCAGACTTTGCTCCTTTTCAGGATCGTCTGTTTCCTTTAACTCTTTTCTAATTACTTTTATATCATTTATACGCACATCCGAAAGAAAACTATAGTTCTCTGAAAATTCTTTCTTATCAAAACTTCCACACAATGGGTCAAATCTGTTGGGCAAAAATTGTATTTTATTTAAATTAGAGCAATTCATTTATACCCACACATATTAATTGTCTCAGTAATCGTTCAAATTATAGTTAGATTTTTCAATTAGTGTCCTTTCAACATCTCTAGAATGTTTATTATGTGGGAGTTTATTATGGACACATATTCAATTATCCATAAATAAGTTATTAATTTCATGTAGCCTATTAATTATAAGAAGAGTTTACTTTTATTACTTAACTTATTTTTGACAGCCACACTGGGGCTGTGGTACTCGCTTTGCTAACAGAGGTCCCAGATTTTATAAATAAATATAAATAAATAAATAAAGAAATTCGATTCCCGGTAGGGTGAATTTAGAAAACTGTATTTTCTAATTCATCTGAGTCTGGACTGATGGAAAGCTTCGGCCGTGGCTAGTTACCACCCTGCCAGCAACAACGTACTGCCTAAAAAGAGATTTCTGTTCTGGTACAACGCTATATAGAAACCAAAAGAGTTATATCGCCTATTACCAGGTTAGCACACTTCCATTTTAGATTGTACCATTACTTACTATCAGGCATGTTATCACAGTCCAGCACTGACCTGTCAGCAATAAAATACTAATTATACTGGCTACTAATATTGACCTGGGATCCCTGGACTCTCTTTTCTTTACAGTTATAGGCTCTTGTAGCAAAGGTACTGGTTTTTTTGAAGACATTTCCCTTGGCCTGTTTTTATTATCCCTTTTGAAAACTGTTTGCCTCTGGCTAGGTTTTTGTTGATTACCAAATATTACTTCTTTATAAACTTTAGCACCAACCTTCTCTTTTAGCTTCTGAAGATCTTCAAATGATAATGTTGATAATTCATTTCTAATAGCAAGCTTAAAGTGAAATAAATATTTGTATTATGACATTTTGATAGACAATTTGTATAAATGTAATAGTAAAAAAAAAGTCAAAATATCTTTATTCAAGTAGGTCTATTACAGCACTTTTGAATCATCAAATATCATTTTTTCTATATATTATTGAAATGAATGACTGATGATAACATTAAAGAATGACTTACAATCTAAAGTTACAAGGGTTCCTTCGCGCCTTGTTCTAAGAAGAGCCCACAACAAACTCAATCAGGTGTTTTTTTTGTTATCATCATTAAAATATATATATTTATATTTATTTTATATCTATATACATATAGAGCAACTCATTCACTCCCACCCTTTATTGTCTTCTAAGTATTCTTTCAAATTATAGAATGATTTCTCAATTAGTTTTCTTTTAATAAAAGATTTAAATTTATTAAGGGACACCTTTGTCACTTCTTCCGGGACCTTGTTGTAACAACATATACAGTTACCCTTGAATGACTTGTCAATTTTATGTAGCCTACTAGAATTTACAGCAATTTTAGTTTTATTTCTTAAGTTATATGAGGTGCATATAATATGTAATAATATAGATTATTAATGGACAAGAAGAAATTCAGCCAATTAAAGTATATACAGTCAACCCTCCTATAACATGGTACTCTCAGAACTCGGTTTCCATATAATGTAGAGCTGAAATTGCAACAGTACTCTTATGGCACAGTTTCAGTTCAATAACATCCCATCAGTTTTCTAAATGCATGCAACGAATGATTTCAACTGGATATGTTTATATGAATATTCAAGGACTGATGGAATTATTGATGCACCTACCTCAAATGCATTGGTAAACGAAAATATGAAAAACAAATGTCTCACCAAATCTTTATTTACAATATATGAAATAAGGGCTAAATTTGGCTATAGACTTATAGTTCTTCATTTCACTCAAAGTGGTCGTTCAACAGGGCGCAGTGCAAAGCTTAAAAGAGAGTTATGACATGGCTATACTTTCTCGCTTAAGTTTCAGTGGAATTAGAAAAAAAGTTACATTCGAAAACGAATGTGCAGACGAATCAAGGGAGCAAGAAACTTTCACCCATTAAAATGTTTCCATAAGCAACAAGCATTGCATTGAAACTTAATATTCATAACTACGACAATTTAATCATCACATAATACACTCATTATTATGACGCTGTTTCGTTATACAAACCCTTTCATTGTCTTTATCCAAGTCCATGTTTTCCATGTTTGCTTCATTATTGAACATTTTTCTTTTAAGAAGTTTTGTTTGTTTATTACGTTCTAACCTAAAAAGCTTTATCCAGTATATATATATGTAGACATAGATTATATAGATACTACTTTTAAACTGATTACGTTGGGAGGTATTGTATATAGCTATTAAATGACAGCTCTGTGGCATATAGCTCACAAAACAAATTGCATAAGTTGCAAATATAGACAAAAAATAGAGATACTACATGTGCTTACAGGTAAACAAAATGCGTGTCATATGGTCAGTCACACATTGATCGCAACTTAGTGAAGAGATCTATAAAATTGAATAACTTTATAATAATCTTAATTATATACAAGATTTGAAATCATCAATCACTTGTTCTTTACAAGTCACTCTGAAATGTCGAAATCATAAAAAAAATTATGTGTATACTTGTACAGTCTTAAATAGGATATGCAAGTAGTCGTAAGTTTGATCTTAATCATCAAAATCAAAAGTGGCTCTACATACCCAAAATATTCTTTATTAAAGAAGGCTCAAAAAGCACTTTTGAATCGTCAGCAGTCTGTCCTTTGGTAACTAATCTACCACCGGTTCGCAAAGTTATATAGTACCGCTGACAAGAAATTCAATGGTTACTATTTTAGGGTAAGTTATGTATGTTCCAATGAGTAAATTTTGCTTCCTTGTGCAACTGGAATCAAGAACAAACATTTTTATCGATCAAATAATCTTTAACATTACAATATACCTTATAATAATTCAAATATACCTTTTGTAAAATTATTGACCTACTTCTTAAAACTATTGAAAGCCAAATCTAAAAATGATTGCGGTATCTTATTAAAAATGCGTATGATCAACCCGACAAATTTGCGACGGTACTGTGAGAATTGATGTTTCTTTGAATTTATATGTCACGTATTGCTCTTTTTTTTATTTAAATAAATATATTTTTGGTTTTTTTTTCGAAGTGTCTAATTGCTGTTAGCCATTTTACAGCGTAACCGAGAGGGGTGGCAAGCGCAGAAGCTGCGCCAAGGGTGGGCCCGTAGAAGGGCCCTGCTGCGTCGTTGGGGATACGTTGATGTAAAGGCGCCTCCTGTGAGACTCGAATCTAGGCTTAGAGTAACGTTTGCTGCTGCTAAAAAGGGACAATCGGACAGGAAATAAATATATACTTTCAATGTCCGGCGCTCTACCCCATAACAGTATGCCGTAAGACATTATGCTATAACAATAATAATAATAAGTATTTATTCAAGGCAACATTTGGCCCAAATAGTTAAAATACAAATAACTTATAACTATGTTAGTGACAAATAGAATATAATAATACAGAAAATAAATGAAAGAAATTAAACTAAATTAAATTAAAAACAATTAAATTTCAAATCAAAATTATAAAATTAAATCAAATCAAATTAAAATCAAACGACTATCAATTAAACAAACGTGAAAATACTGTAAATATAAAGACGTCTTATATACTAGCTGAGGATTGTCCCTAGGCATCATTTTCTGTTGCTCGTCAGATGAACAGACAGCCAATATGTGAATATAGGGCTAGGCATCCCCACACAAATCGTTTTAAGAATGCTGTTATGCGATGCCCTCATTCTCTCCCAAAAAGAGGCAATGCGTGCCCTCATAACAGCATAAAAATCGGGCACTCCCGATTCAGCAAACATGCCAGACGCACTGCAATATCTGGGCAAACCCATCAAGATGCGAAAAGCGTCGTTATATTGCACGCGTATTGCCGTGTAGGATTTTCTGAAAAAATTTGTCCAAAGTTGACAGGTATAAAAGCACTGGCAATACGCGGTGAATAATGTTTTCTTGACGGCCTTGCTACATTTACCGAATCTTCGCGCCAGCATATTACACCGGACCGAGAGTGCTCTCCTTTCCCTTTCAATATCGCAATCATCCTGTAAGCATTCAGTAAGTATATGGCCTAGATATTTGAATTTGGTTACAATCCGAACTGCTGTGTTATTTAAAATTACGTCTGGTACCCTCTCCGGTCCCTTACCTGCCCGAAATACCATCATTTCTGATTTATTTACATTATATTTCAGTCCGTGAGAACTAGCATAACTCTCACAGACTGAAATTAGTTTTCTCAGCCCTTTGATGGAGGGGCTGAGTACTACCATATCATCAGCATAGCTCAAACTATTAAAGCATGTGTTGCCAATATGCTATGAAAATAAGCGAAATACACCTATTTGGCAGTTTCAACTTCAGCGTTTGTCTAACTTTTCTAACAGCAAATTCAGCGTAACTAAATTTACTCGCCAGAATTACTTTTACATTGGGAAAGCGAATTCAACATAGTTAGTCTTTGCTGAGTTTAATATTAAATTATTAACTGAAGACCATTGTGAGAAAAGTGACGGGGTATTATTTACACCGTTAAAGTTTTCCTTATTTCTATCAATTTTAAATAACAAGGACGTATCATCAGCAAATAGCACGTTATCAAATTTGTCTTTTACATGGTAAGCTAAATCGTTTATATAAATTAAGAAAAAAAGGGCCATATATTGATCCTTGTGAGACTCCCATCGTGATCCCGACGACAACGCCATTTACGAATACCTTATGAACTTTATTTTCAAGATAAGCATTCAACAAATTAAGTACCCCATTTCTCACACCATAATGTCTCAATTTAAGGATGAAAGTGTTATGCTCTGTACAATCAAAAGCCTTTAAAAGGTCACAAAATATTCCTAGGCAATGTAGGACCTTTCTCAAACATCAAAAATATGTCTCATGAGCGACAAATCCGCGTCTGTAGTATTTCGACCCTTTCTAAATTCGTATTGCTCAAGATGAAGCAGGTTATATATATTAAAATTATTCAGTAGTTGATGGTACATCACATCACTATTTTATGCCCCGTAACTCACTTTTCGAGGGAGCGAGAGAGATATATATACGAGGCTGAGGCGCGTCAAATATAATATCAAACTTCAGTACACCACGCCTCGGTTTTAGTGAAAAATTACAATGGCTCAGTATCTACTCAACTCAAAAATCAGTATCAACTCTATAATGTACAGACTACCTTAAACTTGTGATAAATATCATATTATATAATACAAAAGCAATCTGTAGACATGTGTAACAGATGAAAATCGCAAGTATGGCTAAACAATAATTTCATAAACATAAAATCCATAAAATATAAAAGACAAGGCGGTAAACATCATGGATTTAGACGACGCTATAACTATTGCAAAGATAACAACACAAGATGGACCCATTTATTTGATGATAGGGTGGCAAACAAAATCTTTTGAAACTTATATTTATCACGAAGAAAACGTTTGGAAAGGAAAGTTTTCAGCTAATCGCTTAATTGGCTTCAGTAAAAATCTCCAAATATCTGAAGTTGACTATTTTGCCAGTTTAAAACGATGCCTAACACAACAACGAGAAGATTATATCTATGAGTTAAAAAGCGGTTTCTTTTATTGGAAACGAATACTTAACGACTCTATTATTATTGAAGGATTTTTACCGATTGAACTGGATGTGTCGCCATGTATTTCACGACCAGATTTAATTGAAGTTTTACTTGCATTAAATAGACATCTGAGTGAAAAATTGACTACCTATAAAAGCAAATTTGAGAATATAAAAAATGAATACTCCAAGTGCTTAAAAGATACTCAAGAATTTTTGAATTTAAAGAACGGTATGGAAAAAGCACTTTGTAATAAATTCTTAAACTTATTAAATTTAAAAAAGAATGAAATCCTAATGTTGACTTCAAGTACCAGTTCAAATGTGAAGAGGGATCCCACTATTTGTGGTACAAATATAAAACAACTGGACTGAGTAGAGACATCGACAGAAAAATAATAGAAATTCTTTTAAGGTTTAATATAATAGCTTTCATGAATTCATTATTTCCAATAGCAATGCAGTTTAGAAATGTTTATATCAAACTACTGTCTAAAATTTAGAGCATTATATATTATAAACTATTTTGACTTTTTCCTTATTTTTATTGTTTAATTTTTAAGATAGCTGTAGAAAATACTTCACCAGTGAAGTCTTAACACTTAACTTTTATATTTTGAATGTCGAAGAGGAATGGATGAAAAAATTGAAGTATGCCACATGATGCATGATAGGTGCAAAGATGTACTCTGCGTCAATGAGACAAAGAGGAAAGGATGTGATACCACGACACATAGCTCTTATACATAGTTGTCAGGAAGTTGTTGTCATACTTTCCGAAAGAATAGAGGATTGTGTGAAAGAAGTGAAATGTGTAAGTCCAAGACTCATCAGGCTATAAGTTGGACTTACTCGGTTCTTTGTCTTATGTGTTTACGCTCCGACAGACCTGGGTACGAGAAAGTACAATAAAGCCGAAAAAAATTAGATGAGTTTTGGGAAAGTGGGTGAATGAAAATGGGGAAAAGTTTGCTTGGGATATGTATGGAAAATAGTATTTTTGTGGCAAACACTATCTTTGAACATAAGAAGATTCATGTTAATACAAGGGAAGAAGGGAATGCTAGAAGTATGATTGATTTAGTAGCTGTGGACGAAAAACTGACGAAGAAAGTTCTAGATGCTGGAGTATACCGCGGGGTCGACATCGATACTGACCACTACCTGGTTGTCGACCGAACCGGTGGTCATTTTAATCAATAGCGCCATAGAAAAAAGGAAACCTCGAGCTCTCTAAAACGAATAAAAGTGGAGAGATTCCAAAAAGAGAATGTTACAGAAGGATATCTTAAAAATCTGAGTGAACAATTTAAGAGTGAAGACGAAGGGAATGAGCTTTAAAGTTTATGGAGTAAATTTAAAGATGGAGTGGTAGGTGCTGTTATTGATGTATGTGGAGTGTCTAAAAGGGGAAAGGTAAGAAAGAGATGAATCTTTGGATGGACAACAATGTTCAAGCAGTTGTGTGTGAAAAGAAGAAAGCTTGGTCCGATTGGTTGGCTATAAAATCTAACTGACGAATGCAAAAGGCAATGACTGATGATGTAAAAAAGGTAAGAATCGAATACAAAAGGGTGAAAGTAATTGTGAAAGAAGCTGTAAGAAAGAAATAAGAAGAATGCAGATAGATATGTATAATAGAACACTTTCTGATGATTTTCAATCAAAAAAACGTTTTTCTGGAAATCAGTACGAATTTCCTGAGGGAAATCTACTACCTCGGAGCTTAGCAAAATCAGAAGTTTAGACGGAAGTATAATAAAAGGGGAAGAATGGATATTGAAGTGATGGAAGGATCATTTTGAAAGTTTGTTGGAGAGAAATGAAACAGCGGCAAAAGTAACCTCTGTGGATAGCAATGAATACACGATAAATGATATGAGGTGAGCGGTAATTTGATTCAAGCATTGAAATCTCTCTATGAGACTTCTAGTGCATGTGTCAGAATAAACGGGATGTACACGGAGTAGTTTCCTGTCGAAAGAGGTGTTCGACAAGGATGTTTTGCGCCACCATGACTGTTCAACCTATTCATGGATAACGGTTTGACAAATTTAAAATAAGCATGTATGGGTTACGAATGAAACAATTACTCATGAAATGTTTACTCTATGCTGATGATCAAGTAATACTTGCATCATCGGCTAATGAGCTACAGGAGATGGTAAATATTATGATTGAAGCTTTGAAAAGGAAAGGAATGAAAGTTAATGTAAACGAAACGAAAGTTATTATTAAACGATATGAATTTATGATGAATGGCAATTTTTTGGTAGATGGCGTTATGTATATGTGAACTTTGTAGTTAGTCTGTGATTAGATCTTCGGCGCGGGGGGGGGGGGAGGGGATAGACGCCACAATGGGTGGGAAAAAAACCACGTGAATAACAATATTGGATAAAGGATAATTACCGAAACAATAACAACTCTATACCCGACGTGAAAGGATTTTATAGATGGGGAACAAGTGGAAGATGTCAAAGAATTTGTATACTTGGAATCTAAATTTACAAAAGATGGAACATATGAAAGTGATATCGAAAGGAGAGTGAATGCAAGGAATATGGTAAATGGTGCTGTGCACGCCTTTATGAATAGCCAGATGGTGTCTTCAAAAGGTCAGACAGAAGCACAAGACCAAGGCGAACGGTCCAAGACTAAATCCAGGACATTTTAAATAAGGGCCAAGTAAAGAGTTCTCTAAACCGACGAACTTGTATGAAAGAAGCAAAGGAAATAATCAAGGATCGTGGCAAGTGGAAGGACGTTGTCACTGCCTACCTATGGGAATGAGCCGTCATACTATGTATATATGTATAAATTTCATTGGCATAAACAAATATTAATGCCAATCAATTTCAAAATCAGTATATTTGAGTATCTTTATATTTTTCTTCGCTATTTTTATATAATATAATATAGTCAGAATTAACATACGAAAATTGAAAATATTTTGTTTCAAATTTTCATATCCAAAAAAACCATTTATTTTTTTTATTTAAGCCGTTTTATCTATCCCAAGGCTTAAAAACTTACTTTTTTCTAATAGTGAATAAGCAAACTGATAAATTTAAGCCGTTTATCCATCTCATTTGTTACGCGCCATATATTTATTATATAGAGTAAATATGTAATGCAAACCAATAGCCATAGAGCGAAACAGTAACTTAATCTGTGTATTTTGACATATTTAGTGCTGAGTAGTACATGATTATACAATGGTCTTGTAGGGGTAGAATCTTTTTGCAGTGAGCCAGTACATTTTCCACTTCAAATGGGGCGAGGCGTATTGTGGGAACATCTTGTTTCGGATTAAATTTTAGCCATTTACAAATAATTGTGGACAAAAATTATCTTACGTTATTATTATAAAATGTGCCTGTTAATTTTATTGTAAATATGATACTCTCGGAAAGTTAGTTTCATATTGGTTAATTATGGTTTCATATTCATAATGCTTAGTCTTAATCTTGGCTTATTTTTATTTTACTTTTAAAAGTAAAGTAAAATAAATGTGGTAGAAACAAGGGTGTTGAAAAATATGAGTGGATTGAAACTGGGTGAAAAAGTAAGAAATACTGTGACAAGAGAACATTGTGGTATAAAAAAGATGTAATGACTGCAATTGAGATTGAGGTATGCTTAGATGGTTTGGGCACCTAGAGAGACTGAATGAAAGGAGACTGACAAAAAGGATTTATGAGGAAGGGTGCATGCGAAAGTTGGACTTTCCTGGACTAAATCCAGTGATTGTAAATTAGAACCAGGTCAAGAGTACTCTAAATCGACGAACTTGTATGAAAGAAGCGAAGGAGATATGCAAGGATCGTGGCAAGTGGAAGGCCGTTGTCTCTGCCTACTCCTATAGGATTAAAGCATGATGCTATGTATGTATGTTAATCTTGCTATCTCTACTAAATACTGTAGATTTGTTGAAATACTGGTACAAACACCAAACTAATTTTGCTAAATGGGGCGACGTCGCCTCTAATGACTTTAGATTAGAATATGGCGTTCGTCAAGGCGGACTTACTTCTCCGGACCTATTCAACATTTATGTGAATGATCTGATGAAACAACTTAGAAGTGCCAAGGTAGGCTGTATATTGGTAGTACTCGCGTAAATAATATCAGCTATCCTGACGACATGGTGCTTCTAAGTTCCTCAATCAGAGGCCTTAGGCATCTGCTTAATATCTGTAAAGAGTTCGCATGGGATCATGGTCTCAAATATAATGTAGAAAAAAAAAATTCATGATATTCCGAGCGCGTAAGGGTCCGGAGAAAATACCACCTATTTTCATAAATGGAATGCATATAGAAAGAGTGGAAAGCTTCAAGTACTTAGGACAGATTTTGACGGAGGATCTGCGGGATGACGAAGATGTTAAACGAGAAAACAGGGCTCTGGCTGTTCAGTGCAACATGCTCGCACGTCGAAAGCAAAGGTGACACTGTTTATAAGAACCCAAATCGCATCATTTTAGACTTACATTCGTGACTCTCAGAATACTATCCTCAAGATGTGTTCTGAGGGCCCGAGGAATTCCATTCTTAAGTATTGGCTTGCAGTTCATCATGACAAAAATAAAAAGTAAATAACACATTATAAATTTGTACAAATACGAATATGACGAGAAAGCCTTATACCCTTAGTTTTATTTACAATTTTTATTATTATTACATTTAATTTTAATTGTAATTCTAATTTAAATTTATATATTATTATTATTATTTATATATTATTAGCTAAAAATAAAACAGGTGATTTGGGCTCTGTGGACAACTACCGTCCAATTTCCTTAGGTACCATAACAGGTAAAATTTTGGAACGTTTGATGCAACCCGAACTGCTGAGGAACGTATCTATTGATGACGCACAGTTTGGTTTCCGTCCTGGACTCTCAACGGATTCTGCTATCATTGCTTTGAAACACGCGGTTCAATATTACACAAGTCGTCAAACATCAGTGTATGCGTGTTTCCTAGACCTGAGTAAAGCATTCGACCTCGTGAATTATGAAATTTTGTGGTCGAAATTGTATCGATCTCAGGTCCCCAATGAGTTGGTAGATCTGTTGAGATACTGGTACGGTAATCAAATAAATAATGTGAAATGGGGCAACGCGACGTCTAAGTGCTATACATTAGAATGCGGCGTACGTCAGGGAGGTATTACCTCCCCAGATCTCTTTAATATCTATGTCAATGATTTGATCGAGGAGCTGAGAACTACAAAAGTCGGATGTCATATTGGCAACACTTGCTTTAATAGTTTGAGCTATGCTGATGACATGGTAGTACTCAGCCCCTCCATCAAAGGGCTGAGAAAACTAATTTCAGTCTGTGAGAGTTATGCTAGTTCTCACGGACTGAAATATAATGTAAATAAATCAGAAATGATGGTATTTCGGGCAGGTAAGGGACCGGAGAGGGTACCAGACGTAATTTTAAATAACACAGCAGTTCGGATTGTAACCAAATTCAAATATCTAGGCCATATACTTACTGAATGCTTACAGGATGATTGCGATATTGAAAGGGAAAGGAGAGCACTCTCGGTCCGGTGTAATATGCTGGCGCGAAGATTCGGTAAATGTAGCAAGGCCGTCAAGAAAACATTATTCACCGCGTATTGCCAGTGCTTTTATACCTGTCAACTTTGGACAAATTTTTTCAGAAAATCCTACACGGCAATACGCGTGCAATATAACGACGCTTTTCGCATCTTGATGGGTTTGCCCAGATATTGCAGTGCGTCTGGCATGTTTGCTGAATCGGGAGTGCCCGATTTTTATGCTGTTATGAGGGCACGCATTGCCTCTTTTTGGGAGAGAATGAGGGCATCGCATAACAGCATTCTTAAAACGATTTGTGTGGGGATGCCTAGCCCTATATTCACATATTGGCTGTCTGTTCATCTGACGAGCAACAGAAAATGATGCCTAGGGACAATCCTCAGCTAGTATATAAGACGTCTTTATATTTACAGTATTTTCACGTTTGTTTAATTGATAGTCGTTTGATTTTAATTTGATTTGATTTAATTTTATAATTTTGTTTTGAAATTTAATTGTTTTTAATTTAATTTAGTTTAATTTCTTTCATTTATTTTCTGTATTATTATATTCTATTTGTCACTAACATAGTTATAAGTTATTTGTATTTTAACAATTTGGGCCAAATGTTGCCTTGAATAAAAACTTATTATTATTATTATTATTATTATTATTATTAATTTTGATTTAAGTTTTGTTTCGTTTTTTAAGTTACTAAACTGTAAACTGGGACAAGTGCCTTTTAATAAAGGTAAATTAAACTAAATATGACTCGCTCGAATGCCGTATTTACTTCTCGCTGACACGAGTCAGAAAATTTGAAGCTGTATAAAATATAATTTGGAGGCACTCTTACATTTCACGTTTTGTACGGGACAAATAAGACTTCAAGAGTCACGACTTCCTATGTCCTACCCAACACTACATTACATACACAATACACATAGTACGAACAAAATATTAATTAATCATGAGATATATAGATAGATAAAAAATCGTCCTGAGTATTCAAATAACAAAATTCCAGTTACTTTTAGTAATGGATGAACAATTTATTACAGAAAGTTTTGTGTCTAAATTTGACATAAAAGGAAAACCTGTGTATGCCAAAATATTATGGAAAAATACCAAAGACATTTTATTTAAAATACAAATCTTTGTTGAAGAACAAAGTTGGTCTGGTGAACTTTCATGCGAAATGAGCAGAGCTTTTAAGGAAAGCTTTGATGAAAACGACGAACAATATTCTATGAATGTAAAGGATGCATTAAAACAAAATAATAGCATGTATACATATGATATTTCTCCTATAAAAGATGATGGCAATATTAAGTTTTATTGGAAAAAGACCTTTGTTAATTCATCAGCAACAATGGTACATGGTTTTGTGTCTCTTAGAAAAGATGAAACCACAAGTAAAAATGACATTATAGATTTCTTATTAGAAATAAACAAAAATCTCTCCCTTACTATAGAAGATTTTAAAAATAAAAATCAAATATTAGAATGTGATATACTTGAGTGGAAAAATGAGTTCCAGAACTTTGTGGATTTAAAAACCTCTTTAGAATCAACATTATATGGAAAATTTGTTCAGCTGTTAAATACTAAAAAAAGGAGGATTCAGGACCTAGAAAATCATTTGAATGACTTATAATATATTCACAATAAAACTAATTGAGCATGATGTATTTTCTGTAATAGTTCTCCACTATGACTGGAACTAAAAAATATAATTATCATATTTGTTACTTTCGGAATAACTCATTAGTAATATATTTGGGTATGTTTATTCTGTTGTTTCTTAAAAGGATAGTGGGTATATTTAGTTACTATTATGATGATATGGTTAAACAACCAACTAGTACATTTTACTGTCTGTGTAACCATAAGTTTGTATAACTAAATTGTCTAAACATAAAAAGGAAAGCAAAACATGTTGTATATCAAAATTGAATATTGCTATAATAATACTGTATACATAATTTCGGTCACCATGTCATATGATACTTTAGTTTTGACCCTAAGTATGCCTAAGTTGAATAGTTTATTTGAATAGTTCTCAGTCATCAAATCATTATTCCAGAATAATGATAATTGCAATAAATTAAAGGAATGTTTGTTATCTGCCTTAAATCGAGAAATGTCATAAAAGGAATAAATAACATTAAAAAACTGATTTTTGTTTATTTTCCTTTAATAAATTTGTTGCAAATTGGTAGTTTCATCAATAGCTCCGACCAAATAGGGTAATAAATTTTGGTTTGTTATTGCAAGCGGGATGGATGCAGTGATCAGCATCAGTGAGTTGACGTGGTGGCGAGAATGGGATACACAGAGATTTCGCACCCATAGCTGGCCCTTTAACCTCTGTAGTAGGATCATCTTCAGTTCTATAAATAAAAATAATTATTATTTCAGTCTCCTCTGTGTTCATGACCAGAATTATACTTTATTTGCATAATGTAGGGTAATAATACAATGTTCTGATAATAACATGTAGACATTACTAACTACTAACACACTAATCAAAATTCTTCCATAACTGAAAAAATATTTAAAGTCAAACTAAACAGGGTTAAAATAAATAAATAGTTTGCTTATGATGATAACTGAATTTTTATTGCCATCCTGTAACATTTTTTATGAAAAAGTTTAGTCCTAGCTTTTAACAGTGTTAGTTTGTTTTGTGTTCATAGCACCATATATGTAAATATGTCTATAAAAACAGAGATTTATTTATTTAGTACTTATTGCATACAAAGAATACAAAGTTTTTATAGACATAAGAAAAGAGATGTACTAAGATGACCTTCTTAAGTATGTAATAATTATTATAAACAATAATAATGATGTTATAATATTAATCTTCATATAAACATACCTTGCACTGTCATTCTTGATGTTGTCCTCACAAGGTGTAATGCCACAGAATGGTGCCAGTAGAATATGCTTCTGCTCTAGTGCATTTATGAAGTCGTCCCATTTTGTTACCAAAGATAGTCTTGCATCACGATCCTTTGTTGCCCTAAAATAATATTTTGTAACGTTTTAACAGCTCCAAGTGTTTATTTTATTTATTTATAATTTATTGCACCCATTTTTTTTATTGCTGACAGTTTGAAGCTTGACTGCGATCTCATCTGATGGTAAGTCATGATACAGTCTAAGTGGAAGCGCGCTAATCACTTAAAAGGCGATATACCTTCTTATTCTTTATTTGACGGTACGTCTTTGCTGGTAGGGTTGTAACTAGATACAGCCGAAGCCTCCCACCAATCCAAACTCAGACAAATTAGAAAATACAATTTCCTAAATTTTTCCTATCGGGGATCAAACCCGGGACCTCTGCTAACAAGGAGAGAACTCGCACCACTGTGCCAGCAAGGCCAAACACATAAATTCTATTTAGAAATAAAAAAAAGTTTAGGATAGCGACGTGCATAAAGGCGGCCTTATCGCTATAGCGATCTCTCACGGACAACCTTTGATGGGAGAAGTAAGCAGGAGTGGGAGGTACTGACACTAATGTTAGTTATTTCTTTATAAAATTAATAATTAAACAATATAAATATATTTTATATTAATATTTGAACAGCCAAGTAGTTTACAACAATTTACAACATTTTAACAGACCAAAAATCAATAATTTGTATCATTTAACAACCCTGAATATGTTGTTATATAACAATTGAATAGACCCAAAAACATTAATTTGTAACAATTTAGCACTTCCATGCCAATAATTTATTACAATTTTACAGCTCAAAAAATATCAATTTATAACAATTTAACAGCCCCAAAAACCATTAATTTGTAACATTTTCTCACCAGCATGTGTGTTATCCTTGTTTTGTTAAAGTGCATTACTGTACTATACTGTTATTATGAAATATATTAAGGTATAAACTGATGTTTCGTAATTCATAGTAGTAGATGATGATATAATAACAGTAATTATAATAATAAAAATAAGCAGTTTATGCATCGAAAAACTTTTTTAAGAGTATCTAATATTTTGTCAGTAATATCAATTAAATTTATTACTAAAGGCTATATTTTAAAAATATTTCTAAATCCAAGTATATCCAATATATTTAACATTCATTTAAAACAAGTAATATGTTAAAAAAAGCTATTTTATGGTAATTTCATATATAAAATTGTTCATATATAAACATGAAGTTTGACCATACTTAGCCAACATGTCGTCGTGGATCTGATCCATGAGCGCTAAAAGAGTCTTGGGGGTTTCTTCTCTCTTTAGGGTCATCTTATCTCCATTAAGGCGCTTTACTGCCACCACTTCACCTCGAGCCATATCTTTTGGACCCAACTCTACGCGAATTGGTACACCCTGTTAAATACGTTCATATAAATTGCTGTAAAACAGTTTAACATGAAATATCAACTTTTACCATTGCTGAGGCTGCAATGGGTTCCACACATAACGGACATGAGTTTTACTACCAGACCCTTTTAATTTGAGATTCTTCCCAAAATAAAATATTTGATTCACAGTGTATGGATATCTTATGTTTATGAGAGATCCAGAACGAAGGCGATCTGGTATAAGATCATGCAGAGCGAACCTCCGCGAGTACCCTTGTTTGGACACGGTACCTTAGGTAGAAACCATGTTAAGGTAGCTCTCAAATTGCGGTCCGGGCATTATCCCTCAAATAAATATGCCTGTTTGATGAATAAAGCGGCTACACCGAACTGCATTCTATGCGATCAATTAGAAGACGTACAGCATCTTCTTTTGGAGTGCATCAGAACAATGAACGAAAGACAATCGCAGATAAACCGCTATGATCTAAATTGTTTTGATGTTGGCCTACTGCACAGCATTCTGACTAGTCCAACGTCAGAAGTAGCTGTAAAATTTTACAATATGATAGTAGCGGGTTATCAGTGATATTAAAGTTAAATTACGATGGGGCTGACGTGTTTTGTGGACAAAAGTCCCCAATATCCTCTAGATTTAAAAAAAACTTACGGTTTGTTTATATAACAAATACATATAAAATATAAAACAAATAATTGCGATTGACTCTAATATGCGCTTACGTAGTATTCGCAAGCAATAGTGAGGCTGGAAAGCAAACAATAACCCGTAAATCCAAAATTCTTCCTTAGAACAGAATAAGTTTTATAAAACAAAAAAAATGTAAATCACGCATTTATCGAATAGAGTTATCCATTTAGGACACTATATTTATGTTCTTGTGGCATTATCCTAAAATTTTGTTAAAATCATATTTTCCATGTTACTATGGATATCCGTTATAGATTTTGGAAGCGCCCAAAAGAATTTACCATAAACCGGTTTAATGCGAAGATTTAATATATGTATGTATGTATACACACACACTATCAGCCATGATGCAAACAGATTGTCTACAGGATGCTGTGCAGAAATAAAATAAAAGGTAAATTACCTCTTACCAGGTTAGAAAACTTTCATATTAAATTATGTCTTCATTTACCATCAGGTTAAATTATAGTCCAGTGCTGACCTGTCAGTAAAACAATTCTGCTCGTCCTTTACAATATTCCTTCTCCAATGATTTTAATACTCACTTTAAGTTCCCAATGGTTGAACTTCCATCCTGGTGAGTAGTTGTCCCTATAATCACCCTCTGCCCTGATGCCGGCTTTACTTAGCTCTTCTACTAGAAGTTTACAAGAATCGATGAGGTTTTTGCGCTCTTCTGTAGTACTGGAAACTGTAATTCCGCAGGGAACCACTATAGCCTGAATCTCGGCTACCCTCGGAGGTAGTACTAAACCACGGTCGTCTCCGTGTACTAGTACCATAACCCCTAAAATAAATATGCAATATTAGGAAAAAAATGTTAACTAGGTAAAATCACATTTTAAGAATTGTTTCAAGTATAATAATAAAACTTACCTATGGTTCTAGTTGTCAAACCCCACGAATTTTGGTAGACATAATTTTTCTCCTGTGTTTCAGCGTCATCGTATACTATTTCGAACATTTTAGAGAAATTCTGTCCAAGGTGATGACTTGTTGCACCCTGTGAATTTTTTATTTATTGCATTCAATAAGTAACATTAATTAAAAGTGAAACTGTCAGGGTGTTGTAAAATTAGAAAATATTTTTTAAACAGAAATTATAATGAAAGTATTTTTAATTGTCTATGCCTGTTGTCATCATTTATTTTTACGTCAAATCAATTACCACAACAACGTCAAGATATTAATAACATATCATGGTAATGTCCATTAAAAAAGGTAAAAGATAAATAAGTTTATTACAAGATTGTTCACATTAGAGTAGTGTCATAAATACTGTTAACGTATAAAACGTCAAGTCGGTGAAATAGGAAGATGTCGACTTCGTTGTCGTCGTCGCTTCAAATAATGGACGTCCACCGTTGGACATAGGTCTCACGAAATGATGTCCACAAGGCCCGATCCTGTGCCGCCTGGCTTCAGCGGCTACTGGCGACCCTCTTTATGTCGTCGGTCCACCTTGTGGGGGGTTTCTCTACACTGCGCCACCCGGAGCGAGGTCGCCACTCCAGCACCTTCGGGACCCAACGTCCATCGGTCCGTCGGATTATGTGCCCCCCCCCCCCCATTGCCACTACAGGTTCGCGATTCTTAGGGCTATATCGGTGACTTTGGTTTTGCTACGGATCTCCTAATTTTTGATTCGATCGCGTACAGAAACTCCGAGCATAAACCACTCCATCGCACGCTGAGTGACTCTGAGCTTTCGAATGAGGCCTATAGTCAGCGACCACGTTTCGGAGCCGTAGGTCATCACTGGCATTACGCATTGTTCGAAGGGCTTCGTCTTCAGGCACTGAGGGATATCTGACGAAAATATCTAGCGTAGATTCCCGAACGCTGCCCAACCGGGTTGGATTCGGCGATTGACCTCCTTCTCAAAATTAGACCCACCTGCCTGGACTATGTGTCCCAGGTAAGTATACTCGTCTACAATTTCGAGTGGTGAGTCTTCAACGATGATTGGATGGAGCGGAACATGGATATTCGACATAACTTTCGTCTTATCCATGTTCATTTTTAGGCCCACCTGTTGAGAAACTGCTGAGGTCGTCGGGCATTGTGTTGAGATCTTCGAGAGTCTCTGCCATAATGACCACGTCGTCGCCAAACCCTATATGAGTAATCACTCACTCATGTCACTTAATAACTTTAAAACCCACGTGTGTTATAGAAATGTATACAGTTACCCTTGAATTAATTGAAAATTATAAGTAGCCTACCAGAACTTATTACAACTTATATTGTATATATAACAATATGTATGACAAATGTACTCACCTGTATACCTCTCCCACTCGCGGGAACATAAGCTTCTACAGTAGTAGTATAGTCTCCACCGGCGAATTTCTCCTTTTCTGTCTTACGCCCCTTAATAACAGGTATCGCCAGTAGCTCTTCGTATACACGCGCGTACAAATCTATATAAAATCTTTGTGTTATATTTATATAGTATAAAATAAAGTCGCTCTTGTGTATGTTTGTTTACATCTTTTAAGGTTTGAGAGAAAAGCTGTTGTACATTGTTTAGGATCTAAATATATTTCAAATGAAATAAAAAAAAGTTATTTAATTTTACATAAATATTTATTTTTCTACAAATTACAAAAGCAGTCTCATTGGTTTAATAGTCAGCTTGTAAAGTTATAGATCATGAGGTCCTTTCGTACCATGTCGGGTCAAGTCAAGGTCAACAGACCCCACAAATTCATTTATTTGAACAAATAAATCGTTTGCAACAAAATGTAATACCTAGTATCTGCAAAACTTCCTCAGCGGCCTCTTCTTTCGTTCTATACGCGGTGTGACCTTCTTGCCATAGGAACTCACGAGTGCGGAGGAACGGCTGCGGTTGTTTGAACTCCCATCTCTAATGACATAAATTTTCTTATTTACATATACAGAAATCAAAAATATTGCTGTAACCGCCTTCCCTGACTGATAACTATCGACGACTATGCCGGTTCACAATAAAAGAACACTAACTGTTTCATTATACTATTCAATAAGTTATTCAGTAATCACAACGGCCTGTATATATTCCACAAACGTGGCTGGCAATCCTTAGCTAGTCAACAAGGGAGCGCCATGTGGGCATGTCTGTAATTAAATTAAAATTTTACTAATATTTCCAACAATTTCAACGGTGCATATTTCCATTTTTTTTATTAGTCTCTATAACAGAGGCCGCTCTTTTGTGGAGGCCCTGGATCTATGGCCCCGGATGCGCCTATAAATCTGGCCTTGTTTACATGTACTAAGTAGCCCTGAGTATGCACTACTGTACGTAGTGCGTATATACGCCCATTTTCTTGAGTCAAATACTGATAGCAATGGTGTATCCTACTTTGAATTAATATTCTCATATATTCTATGATGTAAATGACAAGGCGCATTGAAATGAACAAAAACTATCATACCACAACATTGTTCCATTGGTTTAGTTTGAATGGAAGGTCTCGGTGGCTCTGAATCCATCTCGCGTAGGCTGGATACATAGCGGTCTCGGATGTTGGTCGGATGGCGATGTGTTCGGCCAATTCAGAGGAACCAGAATGCGTCACCCAAGCGACTTCAGGCGCAAAGTCTGCTATATGATCCTTTTCGCGCTCTAGCACCGCCTACATTGAATTTGCACAGATAATAATAAACCATGCTGAGGTGTGAAATAAGACAGAAATAATGGTGTGTGCTTATGACCACACGGCAAAAATGAAAACTTCATCAAGGCAAGGAATAATACGAAATAAAAAACAAACTATAAAGAAGTAACATATTTTTTCAATATACCTAATTATATATTGTAAAACACTACATAATCATAATTGTATAAATTGTGCATCTAGGGAAAAAAATAAGGCATTCTCGCCCACAAAAGAGAACCAGACAATAATTATTTGGTATGTATGAATCGAGAAGTCACCTTTTAATCTCGCAATAAGAAAAATACATACATAAATTATGTTGAATATGTATTTGTTCTTAGTTAATAATTAGTCATAATAACATTGGCCGTAAATTAAGTAAATGAATTTTTTTTATTATAAACAAAATTGAGCTTTTTAAAAGGAAATTTTATAAAAGTGGTCTTAGGATTACTCACTTCGTTAGCGGAGGTCCCGGTTTCAATTCTTGACAGGGAAAAATTAGGGAATAGCATTAGCTAATTAGTATGAATATACACTGTTGCAAGGCTTCGGTCGTGGCTAATAATCACCTTTTGTCAAGTAACGAATTTGGTACGCTCCTGCGAGAAAACCATAAGACGTATATTATTTCTTACTAGGTCAGCGCGCTGTCATCTTAGGTTGTGTCATCACTTAACATCAGGTGACTATAGCCGTGCCCTAACCTGTCAACAATAATTTAGTATTTTACCTTCGAAACAAATATGGGGAAGTATCCATCTTTTACGCCAAGCTTCTTGAATTCCCCACTAAGGAAGGTTCTGATTGCATCCCAAATACTGTAGGACCAAGGTCGCAAAATATAACAGCCAGATATGTCGTAGTAATCAATCATTTCCGCTGTCAACAAACAAAATCAATATTAATAGGCAGCTACAAATTTTTAATACCTACTATCAATTTCCTCTCTCAGGTAAGTCGCAATTTTAACTCTTATGGTTTCTACACAGCATCGCACCGGAACTCAAATATGTTGCTTAGCTTACATCTTTGCTGGTGGGTTGGTAACTTGCTACGGCCAAAGCCGCCTTCCAGTTGACACTCAGAAAAATTAGTGAATGCAAGTTCCTAAATTACCCTACTGGGGATGGAAACCGGCACCTCTGCTAGCAAAGCAAGTACTCGAACCATTGCGCCAGCGAAGCCGTCAAAATAGCGAGAACAATTTGATGCTATCATTGTCAAATATTGATTTATATTTAAACTTATTTTATTAAAAGTTTTACAGCACCGTCTATTGACAGCTCATGTTTAAACTTAAAAGGTTATTTCTATGTTTGAGTTTAATGAGTTTGAAAACTTCGTGTTTAATTGCTAAGTAACTGATTTTCACTTGTTATAGCTACTATTCGTACATAATCTAAATATATATTAAATTTTAAAAAATATTGTATTACGCTCTCTTCTAGAAGTTATTTTTTAGTTTGCAAACTTGACTTACATTTGGTGATGACTTGTGAGTACCATTCGGGCAAATCAGTGTCCTTACTCGCTTCCATGCCTAGTCGGGTGACTTTCTTAACATTAGATGTTGTGGACTCTTCTTTCGCTGGTTTCGGAGTTTTTGGGGCCTAAGTTAAAGAATATGGATATCATTTAATCAACTTAAATTAAATAAATTTTAGTTCTATCCATATATATTTAAACATGTTCATTTGCTAGGAAAATATTATAAAACCATACATATGCATAAACACACAAGCACATCCCCGCACTCATACACACACTCACAACCGCGCCCGCACACACAAACACCTCGCTATGTGTAGTTAACAGTCTACGTAATAAATCTTAATTAAATTAAATTAATTTTAGCCCACACACACACGTATTCTATCACGGCTACAAAACATTGTATATTTAGGAAGATATGTGATAGTATATGTGTGTATATATATACTCTTCTGGACACATCTATTGGCCCACCTTAGAGTTTAAGTTTCGATGGCCCCTACCGAAATATTATTGCTAGATTGAACAAAAACTATTGATGCAGTTTTAAACCTGGTACTTTTTACCATCTTTTTCGATCGTAATGTTTTAAATTTGAATTCAGAATACCACACGACATGGAGCTACGCCTAACAAGTCGGGTATGCGCCTTGATGAAGGCACTTGATTATTGAATAAAAAACATGTTCAATTTAATAAAGGTTTAATTTAATAACGCGTGTTGCCTCCATAGGCTTCTACCACAGCTCTCATACGATTAGGCATAGAGTTTATCAACCGCTCTATGAAATTTTGGGGGATCATCTCCCATTCCTCTTCTATGGCAGTTTTCAACTCCTGCATCGTCTGGGCAACTGGCTGACGAGCCCTAACAAGTCTTTTTAGCTCGTCCCACATGTGCTCAATGGGGTTCATGTCTGGGCTTCTGGCTGGCCAGTCCATAACTGTGATGTTCACACCCCGAAGATATTCCCTGACGATGCCGGCCGTATGGGCTCTTGCATTATCATGCATAAAAAGGAAATTTGGGCCCACATAGTCCGCGTATGGCATCACGTGAGGTTCTAAGCACTCACGAATGTACCTTTCAGCATTTAATGTTGGCAGCCGTGGTCCCGTAACAATCTCAAGTTGAGTTTTACCGCTCGCGGATATACCGCCCCAGACAGTCCATGAGCCACCGCCATAAGCAACCCTCTCTTCAAAGCAGCATTGTGCAAAACGCTCCCCCTTACGTCGGTAGACCTTCTTCCTTCCATCATTGCCATGTAACACAATTTTAGACTCATCAGAAAAGAGTACACGGCTCCAATGCTGCTGAGTCCAATTTAAATGAGTGCGCGCGAAATGAAGGCGCGCTGTTCGATGGGCTCGCGTTAGTTTGGGGCCATTAGCTGGCTTGTGTGGTACCATATCGCGTTCTTTTAACCTTCTCCGAACTGTTCGAGCGCTCACAGATACTCCGTGGAAGTCGCGAAGTTGGTTTTGTATCTCAATGGAGGTAAGGTGACGATTTCTCAAGCTGGTCGTCACGATGAATCGATCCTGCCTTTCAGTTGTGACCCGAGATCGTGGCCTTCCTTGGCGACGAACAAAGCCGCCAGTCTCTAGGTACCGCGAATAAACATTTCGGACCGCAGATCGACTTAAATTAAGTTGAACACTCACATTTCGTTGGCTGTGTCCCGCCTGGATAAGTGCCACAGCTTGGGCGGCGACTTCAGGCGAAGTATCCATTGATTATTGATAGAACCTTACCTTAATGGTAAGAATAAGTAATGTTTGTTGCAAAACCAATGAGAAAAATCACACTTTCAAGAATTAAATCCGAGTAAACCAATAAAATCAAGTTTTTTTTAGTATTCGATTGTTTGTTAACAACGAACAGGCTCCAAATTGTCTTTCGTTTCTTTCAATTTTGTGTTCGAAATTTCAAAAAAAGACTTTTGAATGAAATTATGAATGTGCCAGGTTCAAAACTGCATTAAAACTTTTGCTCGACCTAATATAAAATTTTAGCTAGGACCAAACGAAGCTGAAAATGCAAGGTGGGCCAATAGATGTGTCTAGAAGTATATATATATATATATATATATATATATATATATACATACATATATATATATACATATATATATATATATATATATATATATATATATTTAAATTTATATATTCATTTTTGATAACACCTATTTGTATCTTTTTTGTGTGTCAAAATTCTACCTACCTTCTCCGCTTTCTTCGTCTTCGGTTGTTGTTTCAGTTCGGCAGGAGGTTTGCCATTCTGATTCGCTGCTACATCACCCGTACTCTGATAATACAGTATTATACTTATGAAAAAAAGTAATTTGTAATAATTAATTTGCAAGAACATTGTAGTAAGCTGATACGATAATGATAACAGTCGACAAACTTAATAATGATGCAATAGATTAAATATTTATATTAAAGGTTAATTATTTCATTAAATATAATTTTAGAACATAATCATCACAATTTTGTAAAAGCAACCATTTCGTTATATTTTAAATGCAAATTTCTTGTGATATAATGTTACCAGCAAAAATGTACCGCCAAACAAAGAGATTTGTGTTCCGGTACGATGCTGTGTAGAAACCATAAGGGGGGGTATATCGCCTCGTAACAGATTAGCGCGCTTCCATCTTAGACTGTATCATCACTTACCATCAGGTGAGATCACAGTCAAGCGCTAATCTGTCAGCAATAAAAAAAAAAAACGCGGATCAAATAGTACTATAATAATTACCTTATCGCCCTTTTTATTGGCATCCTGTGGCAATGCAGCCTTCGGTGTCCAATCGCTGCCTGTCAATTCCTTGTACTGTGCCTTTAGGTTTAACAAATTCTTGACCTAAACAGCATAATAATTAACTTAGTTTCATTAAGAATATTTCATAATTTACACATCAAAAATAAAGCAGCAACCTATTAACGTCTCACTGCTGGGAACAGGGCTCCTCACTCATAAGAAAGAGGGTTTATTAGAGAATAGATCCACCACGTTGTTCCACACCGGTTGGCAGGCTTCACATACGCCACAATTACCCCCTACCTACCCTACCTACCCTACCTACCCTATTTCTAAAACTGTGTAAGTGCGTAAGAAAGTTTCTGAACCTTGTTTGGCTAGAAATTTTGTTTTCTTTTTTCTTATGATACTCACCTCTATATCTATGACACTCTTTTCGGCTTTTTCACTTTTAAGTTTGCGTACTTTATCGCCCTGCGCAGCGATATTTGCTAAAATTTCTCCGATCTTTGCGTCGCCACTCATTTTCTCAGGCGGTGATGTTGATGGTTTCCAATCCTAATAAAAGAAATTTGAAAGATTAATTGGACGATAAAAAAGCGAGCGAATCAAATGATTGTTTTGATATTTAAAAAATAATAATATTACATTGTAACGGTGACGATAAAAAAGTAACACGCGTCTGTGTTTTTGTGGGTTCTGTTTAGAACATGGCGGGAAGGTTCCCTTTAGATGATAAGTCGTTCTCTAATATCATCATTAGTTATAGTCTTAGATTAGAAAAAATATAAAAGAAAATTCACGACTCCAAGTTTCTGGAAAAGCCTACTATATATAATTTTTGAATTAGAATTTAATAAATATTAATATTCTGGGTAAAAAAATATGCGCGTACATTTTCAGCGCTGGATGTCTGCCTGAATCTATATCTATATACATTTTTCTCACTATTATGAATATTATTTATGGCTATTTTACATATTATACAGATATAGTACGAAATATTATATTGTGTCAAAATTTATGTAATACAAATATTTAAGTAATTAAATTACTTTAACGAAAGCTAAGGTTAAATGTTTTAAGATCTCTATCTATATAATGAAATTAAAAAGTTGAGTCCATACTAGATGGCGCCGGACTTGACTTTTATATAATTAATGTATTTTCTTAAATTAATAGCTTCTGAAAGCTCACCTGCCCTGTTGCTGCTTTATATTGGGTTTTCAGTTCAAGAAGCCGCTTGACCGCTTCGTCGATATTGGCTTTATCGCTTTTACTAGCTTTGAGGGAACGGACCAGATCTCCTTGTTTAGTAATTTCTTGGTTTAATGTCGTCGTGTCTTCCGATTTCGCTACCACAGGTGGTGGAGTAGCTGCTGGTTTCCAATCCTAATAATCAATCAAAATGTACGATAGGCATTACATACATACGTAGCATCACGCCTCATTCCCATAGGGGTAGGCAGAGACAACATCCTTCCACTTGCCACGATCCTTGCATATCTCCTTCGCTTCTTTCATTCTCATTAAACCTTTCATACAAGTTCGTCGGTTTAGAGTACTCTTGACCTGGCCGTTATTTAAAATGTCCTGGATTTGGTCCAGGAACGTTCGCCTTGGTCTTCCCCTTCCAACTTTCGTATTCACTCTTGACTCATAAATCCTTTTTGTCAGTCCCCTTTCAATCATTCTCTCTACATGCCCAAACCTGTTTGTAATTTAGGATCGCCTTAGAAATAACAATTAGCAACCCTTACAGTTTTCGTCTTGACGCCTTCGCTGGCACAGTAGTGCGAGTACTCCTTTTGCTAGCAGAAGTCCCGGGTTCAACAATTTCTCATTTCCCTGAGTCTAGACTGGTGGGAGGCCGTGGCTAGTTATCACCCTACCAGCAAAACAAGTACCTCCAAATGAAAAGATTGGTGGTCCGGTGCAATGCTACGTAGAAACCATAACAGATAACTTCCTCTAAACAAATTAGCACTCTTCCATGTTAGACTGTATCATCACTTACCATCAGGTGTGATCATCCTCATGCGTAAACATACAATCCTAAACCACATCAAAGTTATATATAACTATACGTACAGATAAAAATATAAGTCGTCTGGACTGGACTGGACGTGCTGGACATAGGTCTCACGTAATGACATCCACAAGACCCGATCTTGCGCCGCCTGGCTCCAGCGGCTACCAGCGACCCTCTTTATATCATCGGTCAACCTTGTGGGGGGCCTACACTGCGCCGTCCGGTGCGGGGTCGCCACTCCAGCACCTTTAGCCCCCAACATCCATCGGTCCCTCGGACTATGTGCCCGGCCCATTATCACTTCAGGTTCGCGATTCGTAGGACTATGTCGGTGACTTTGGTTCTACTACGGATCTCTTCATTTCTGATTCGATTACGTAGAGAAACTCCGAGCATAGCCCTCTCCATCGCACGCTGAGTGACTCTGAACTTCCGCATGAGGCCTATAGTCAGCGACCACGTCTCTATAAGTGTCTGTTTGCAATGTACACACACCAAAACACTTTTTTTAAGTATATCTGTCTTCAATTAATCTCCTAAACAGCTAATCCCTGGTTATTTCAACAAACATATGACATTTATGATCACGGTATTATTTAGAATGATAATGACAAATCCTTAAAATTGCCCTGCTGGTAATACCAACCTTACGTATACAACGAAATTATAAAATTTAACATTCATACCTGACCAGAAACTGCTTTATATTTAGCTTTCAAATCCAATAACGTCTTGACAGCCTCGTCTACTTTAACTTTATCAGCTTTGGCTGCTTTGAGAGAACGGACCAAGTCACCTTGCTTGCTAATCTCTGTATTTAGCGTTGAAGCATCGTTTCCCGTTGCAGGAGTTAAAACCGCTCCTGGCTTCCAGTCCTAAAAGTGAGGTAGTTTTGTAAATAAGTGCCTTTTAAAAGACAATTATTAAAACAAGCGACCTACCCCAGTTTCGCTCGTTGTCTGCCGTATTAAGCAGAATTATCCTACGCTACATAGTAGAACTATAACAGGTAAATTACCTTTAACTAGGTTATTGCCACGCTTCTATCTTAGACTGTATCGTCAGATGAGATTACCGACAAGCGCTAGCCTGTCAGCAGTAAATAAGCTCTTATTGTAAAAGGGCTGACAATACATCTGTGCTCTTTTAACCGGCAATGCATTACCAGTTCCACCGATACTAAATGTCTATTGGCCAATGGGATTCACACGACATACTTCCTAAACAAAATTATAGATAGGTAGTAGTTATCAACTCTTTTTTCTGAACGCCAATAGCAACAACCTCTTGTAAGATTTTTGTAATATAATATATATTTAATAATAATAATTTATTTATTTATTTACCAAAAATACAATAATTTGTTACAAAATTATTTTCTTAAAATTAATTTGGTGTATCCATTTTACATTCGTTCTGTAGCTAAACTAGGTGAAACCTGTGTTACAGCTGCCATTGCCGACTCTCTATGATGTATTGTTAAAAGAAGCCCTTATTACTCGTATATGTTGTGTTTCAAGTAAAATTTATTATTGCTGTACAAAATTTGGTAAATATTTCTCTATCTATTATTATCGTATGGTATTTTTCAGGTATAATATGTTTATAAATTAAATGTTTGTGTAATGCATACTCGTACGTATGTGTAAAAGTGATGTGGTTAAGCGTGTGGATATTTGTGACTTATAGGAGAGTGTGTAAAAAATGGTGGTATAACTTATGTTGTTACTTTAAGAAGACTTTCACTTTCATCATAACTTAGCTTTTGGAGGTAGGAAACGACTACTTTTTTGAAAATTGTTTTATTTAGTGGATAAATTTGAATTTCTTTATTTATTTTATTATATAAGTAATAGTGTTACCCTCTTAGATTTATGAAAATAGACGAAGATTTATGTATAACATCAATAAACACTTTTCTTTTGCCCCTTTGGCCTTCAGTGAACAATATATATATTTCAAAATACCTTGAAACCAATTGAAACCCCTGGTTCAGAATCAGATTCATTAAGTATATACAAAATCGCATTAATACATATAAAAATGCTTAATTCGTTGTAGGTTCCTCTCAGAACTGTGTGTGAATAAACCTAGTTTTTAAGTCGTTCTTTAGTATCATATCAATTTCATATAGAAATTATATATGAAGACATGTATATGTGTGAGGAGAAGTTTTGTCAAAGCCTACGTGAATATAAAATTGTTCATTTGATTTGATCACGTTACATATATTCAAACATACCTGACCAGTAGCTGCTTTATATTTAGCTTTTAAGTCCAACAAGGTTTTAATAGCCTCATCAACTTTGATCTTATCAGCCTTGGCAGCCTTAAGAGAACGAACCAATTCTCCTTGTTTGGTAATATCAGTATTTAACGTTGCACCATTATCGCCTGATGCAGGGGATGGTGTTGATACAGACACTGTACCTGGTTTCCAATCCTGTCAACAAAATTAAATTATTTTTTTTAAATTATACGAACTTTCTTCGACTTTCCGAACCGGTGGTACATTTGTTACCTGACGATTCATAAGTGCTTTTTAAGCCTACGTGCATGAAGAATATTTTGATTTTGATAGCATTAAGCACGTATAGAAAACTGAAATTGTTTACCTAGTCTTTAAATCGGCGCTTTACGTATCGAAATTTATACAAACGTTGGAGGCAAAATACCGCAATGTCTAATATTAAACGGACAACGTTGCACGACGTCAATTTTCGTTGTCTTTATCTACATTTTTTACTACTCAAGACGATAAGAAATGCATTATTTTTTTCAATTATCTTATGTAAAAAGTTTTTGCTTTGGTGGAAAAGGTAACAGTGAGCGTCAACTTTGTAACAAGATTTAATTTTAATATTCGTAGATACAAAGTATACATGTCATAAGTGAAACTTCGTTTGAAAACTAATTTTTAAGTCTTGTTTATATTTATACAAGTCTAGAACTTAGATTTCCAAGCCTTAGAGAGAGGGAAACAGGAAGATATGTTAGGAATTTAATGAATTTAATTGTAATTAACAAATATTTTATTGAAATCTCAATTGACGAATTATAAATAAAAATATCACGTGTTTTGTGTCAATATTAGAAATTATTAATAAAATTTTATGATATATTTTTATTTTATATTTTATAAAAATAAGCACATTATTAAAAGACGAGTGGCAAATTAAAATGCCACATGTTATTTGTAAATATACAAACTACCGAACCTTCAAACGAATAAGCCTAAAAACGCTTTCTTCCGTAAAACATTTACCCTCATACGTCTAAAGAAGTTTCATTTCAAGAAAATCCAAATTTGCCCAGCTAGGCATTGAAGTTGGGCACTCAGCTTTCCAAATTAGCAACCATCACAGTTATCTCCACATTAAAAGAAATCATTAGCAACAGCCAAAAAATAATTAATATACAAATAAATAAAATGAAGGAATTATTACATAACTAATGTTAAATAAATTGTTTTTCTGTTCTGGCTAATATATGGAAAAAAAACCGTAAAACCGATTATTACGTGTGTAACTTAGGGAACATTATATCAGACATTTCTAGGGGTAAGAGAAATTACATAATTAATATCATATTATGTTAAGCTTCGTCATATTGAAAGTTTTTTTTATATATTAGATTCACACTAACCTGGCCGGTTGCTGCTTTAAATTTGGCTTTCAACTCAAGCAAAAGCTTTACTGCCGCGTCAACCTTGGCCTTATCGGCCTTGGCGGACTTAAGTGATCGAACTATATCGCCTTGCTTGACAATTTCATCATTTAATAAAAGGGAGTCATTGGCAACTGGAGGCGCGGCAGCTGTCTCCTTGACTTGCGTAGTTGGCACTATTTTGGGCTGTAAAAAAATTTCATAATCTTAACATTTACAAAAACCTTATCTCGGATTCACTTATTACGTTTTATATAACTGATTACACACATTTTATAATGGTCAAGATGTTTACGCACACTAAATGCAAACAGATGTTTGATAATTCTCAATATATTAAAATACTATAATACATATAATACCTAAAACAGGTATCGTGCGTGATATTTTTTTAAATAAATTATTTCACATAAACTTCCAAAAGTTAAAAAAATAAAAAAAAACTGTACCACTAATTGTGATTCATTCGCAACTAGTACAATGAATGAATTTAACTGCGTCGTCGTGCACGCGTGTAACACTTTCACTTTCTGTTTTACAACAAATGTTTCTTAGAGATTAAATGGAATTTACTTCATATAAATCACACCTGACCGACTGACGAACTCATACTGCTACGTTAGCAAAAAAAATTACACTATACACTATTGCTATTAAATGCAACTCTAATACATTGAATGAAACGACATATACTAAATTAATTCTGAGGCCCCGATATAAATATTCCAATGGTATTATTAATAATAAATTCAATAATTTTTTTTTATGTAAAGCAAATTTATCGATTTAGCTTAAAAATATATTTAATTATTTCCGCTTTACTAAAACTGGTTTGCTGTACTAGGTAAAACGAACTTTATCGTAACGAAATTAATCGATTTAATAACATCTAATTCATTAATATTGAAAGTAGTAAAAAACTCTTCTTCAAAAACACATACCCATAACATTACTTATAAATAAATAGAAATTTTAACAAAAAAGTACCGCCTTCGCAACTAGCTATTCCTTAAAAAATAATATCCTTTAAAAAGTAAAAAAATGCGCATTCTTTTTTAGAGTACTCCAAATTAAATTAAAATGTTGGACTATCAAATAATTAGGATAATAAAATGTCGTTACAATTATAGTTATATTATAGGAAAAGGGTCACAGTAGGAGTGCAAAACTTACCGCGGTATCAGCCTTCTCGGTGTCATCGGCAAATTGTATGCAAAAATATTGATTGTAAAGGTGATTGATTAATCAAACTGATGAGAAAGTATAGGACGTGCAAGCAGGATTTAGGAGAGGAATGAGATGTACGGATCAGGTCTTTTCGTTACGCTGCATAACTGAAAAATGTTTGGCTAAGCACCAAAGTTTTTTGCGTTTTTATAGATTTAGAAAAGGCCTACGATCGAGTGGTAGAACGAGCTGTGGTCAACGTTATCTACGTATGAGGTGAGCGGTAATCTGATTCAAGCATTGAAGTCTCTCTATGAGGGTTCTAGTGCTTGTGTCAGAATAAATGGCGCGTACACTGAGTGGTCTCCAGTCGAAAGAGGTGTCCGACAAGGATGTGGCGCGTCACCATGACTGTTCAACCTATTCATGGATAACTATTTGATAGATTTAAAAGAAAGTATGTATGGGTTTAGAATTAATGAATTACTAATCAAATGTTTACTCTTCGTTGATGATCATGTAATACTTGCAACCTCTGCTAATGAGCTACAGGAGATGTTAATTATTATGAATGAAGCTTTGATAAGTAAAGGAATGAAAGTAAATGTAACCAAAACTAAGGTTATGCTTTCTGAAAAAGATGAATGGCGATATTTTGATAAATGAGGAACAAGTGAAAGAGGTGACAGAATTTGTGTGAAAGTGATATTCAAAAGGAGAGTGAGTGCAGGGAATATGGTAAATGGTCCTCTGCACGCTTTTGAGAGTAGCCAGATGGCGTCTCAAAGGGCCAGACTGACTGTACATGCAGAAGTGTTGGTGGCAACACTTATGTATGGTAGTGAAAGTTGGGTATGGCAGAAGAATCACAAAAGTAAAATAAATGCGGTAGAGATGAGTGCGTTGAGAAGTATATTTGGATTGAAACTGAGTGACAAAGTAAGAAATAGTATGAGAAGAGAACGTTGTGATATAAAAGATGTTGTGACTAAAATTGAGAAAGGTACGCTTAGATGGTTTGGGTACGTAGATAAATTGAATGAATGGAGACTGACAAAAAGGATTTATGAGTCAAGAGTGAATGGAAGAGTTAGAAGGGTAAGACCGAGGCGACCATTCCTGGGTCCAAGTCCAGATCATTTTAAATAATGGCCAGGTCGAGAATACTCTAAGCCGACGAACTTGTATGAAAGGTTTAATGAGAATGAAAGAAGCGAAGGAGATGTGCAAGGATCGTGGCAAGTGGAAGGACGTGGTCTCTGCCTACCCCTATGGGAATGGGACGTGATGCTAAGTATGTATGTACCCTGAGAAGACCTGCACCAAGTGGAACGTGAACACACTGTGATCACAAGCTAACCAATGACGCGGGACACACCTGCCTTGGCTTACGCCGACTCCAAATATAATAATAATTATAAGTATATTATCGTAATAATTTGATAGACTTATGTGATTTTGTTATGAATGCCATCACCAGAAATGGACTAAAAAAAATAGGACCTTACGCGAAACACTACCTTTCATATAAAAAAAGAATCATCTAAAATAGTTTACCCAGCCGAAAGCTGGTAACAAATAAAAAAAATACAGACGAATTGATGACCTCCTCCTTTTTATGAAGTCGGGAAAAAAGAGAAGGTTGAAAACAATACTTATTATTAGAAAATTCAAATAATTTAAAACCGCCGGTATACCTTTTCTATAGAATTAGATGAAATAGGATATACTAAGACAAGATTTCTACAAACAATTATTTTGCTGTGCTAATGTAATTGTAGAAGGCATTTATAAACTTAACCGAGTCTCCGAACATTGTATTCATAAGCAAGTGCGATTCTGTTTAACGTTCACTTGATAACAAAAATATATAGATAATATTAACATCTTACTGTCAAGAATAAAACTTTATTGCATATGATTGGATTTCTAAAGTGAGATGTTGTAGGTAGCGAAAAAAATTATGATGTTTAGCTTTAGACGCGCATATAAGTTGTTGCGCTACCTATTTTTGTGTAATAAGATTAGTCTACAAGTAACAGCTGAGTGTTAATTGAATTGCAATAATGAACAATAAGGAGAGTAAACATAAAAAGTCCAAGAGAAAGGTTATGCTCATCCAATATGAAGACCGGACAGAAAGAATAATACTAACAAAATCTTTTAGAAATGTAACGAAAACCTGGAAAATAGAAAACCACCGCAACCCTCGTTCTGACAAAAAAATTACTAGCACAATTTTAGAGAAAGAGAAGTATCCGATTTTCCGAGCTCAATTGAAAGACAGAATTGTACCTCGCTGTTTAAGAGATAAGTGTAGGCAAAACCAACGTGATGTTAGTAGTTCCAATTTATTCATCCACTAGAGTTCAAAAACATTTTAAAACTTGTAGTAGAAGACACTAGATATTAATACAATTTTTCAAATATTAATATCAGTTAAATACATTTTGCGACAAATTGTTTAACGCTAGAAAAAAGCTCACATAAAATTTTTTAAAAAATACATGCCAACAACTTCATCTACGTCAGAACTTTCCCAGAAGACTAATATGAAAAAAAAATCCTTCAAAATAGGTTTATCATAAACATTTAAAACTGAGCTAGGATAGTGATTCCTGTACAGAGATGCAATAGCTTTAAAATACGGTTTGATTATATTGCAATGCTATAATACATACACTTCCTTTTCACCTATGTTGCTTTAATTAACGACAGAACTGTGATATCATCATAAGGTGGTAAGTGATAATATAGCCTCCCAGACTGGTCAGAGGTAATTTAGCCCTTAATAGTTATAATACAATAGCGTACAGTATTTTTTTGCTTTTCTTCTACAGTGGTACAATCGAAGCTTTCCACCAGCCTAAACCTATATAAAACATTTAATTTCCTAAATATACTCTGCCATCATTACTGTTATAGTGGATAATACTTTTAAAGTTAAAATTGTAAAACTTTTTTTATTCTGTTTATATTTGTTTCAGAAATGCAAAAGTCCTATAAGGGGAACAAAGGCGACAATACCAGAAGTAATTGTAATAGATGACTCCTCTGACGATGACATATTAATATATGATGACGTTAGTTCAGGAAGTTTAAGTGAATACACAGATGAAGAAATAGAAATATTAATAGATTCCACAAGAAAAGTAAATATTTTTTCAAGGTATCCCTTGCAGCGCTGTCCCTACTCATCACACTTTAGCTAACAACAAAAATAAGATTATAACCGCAAAATTACATATTGTTTAAAAGACATTTAAGACATATAAACTATAAAATATGTACATATATGATATGTTACAAAAAATAATGAGACATTTCATATAAATCGTTATTATGTTTAATTCTTATTCAGCGTTATTGTTATTTTTTTCTTTACAGAGAATGAGAGATTCAGAAGAAGATTGGAAATTGATACCTAGGAAAGTAAATGCAAACTGCAATAAAGTTACTAAAAGTAATTTGTTTTCAAAAAACCCATCCATTAATTCGCTTGATACATTGATTCTAGAAGATATCAAAATTTATGAACCAATGAAACATAAATTTCATAATGCAATTAGTTTTGCTAATGTTGACTCGGAAAGTACAGTTCAATTATTGCCCACGGAAGCTGGTAATAATAGAGTCGATGAAAGGATTAAGGAAATTTTCTGCAAAGAAAAAATCAACCGAATGTCTTATACAACATGTAATGCAATATTTTCACCAATAACTTATTCAGAAAAAAATCCTATTGAAGAGCCGATAAATGGAAACAACCAGCTAGTTCCATACTGACCTAATTGTGAGTCAAATAAAAGTCTACAATACAAGGAACGTTATGAAAGTGAATAAAAACTCAAATATCATAATTCAAATATGACAATTCATTTCTCAACATAGTTGCAAGAAAACACAGTGAGAACCGTTGGCTATAAAGAAACAGAAAAATGTATCTTCATAACTTGGGACACCCTCTAGAAAAAAAAATTCTAAAGACTTGTATGTATTGTTGTATGTACACTTGAGTGTATTTCACAAAATGCAACTATACAATAATTCCATTTACTCAACATATAAATGTCTCAATAATATACATGTTAATTCAATTAAAAGTGATTAAAATATGAAATAAATTATTGATGCATTTATAATTAGATTAGATTAAGATATGACAAACTCTAGTATAAGTGTTAAAAACAAAAAGGATATAAAGCTGGAACTTTGTAAAGATACATAAAATAAACCTTTTTGGACTTAATAAATACTATTATTTTCAATTGATTCGGTTATTTTACTTTGGCTGTAGCAAAATCATTTTTCATATTATTCTTCCCCTTTAGTGATATGTAATATCTGTTTTTTGTGTAATATACAAATATGGATAACAGACATTTTCTGATTTTTTGTAAAATTTTAATTAAAATAAAACCTTTTTTTAAGCGCTTTTCGAGTTTTACTTATTAAAATACTTAAATATAATTATTTATATTATATTTGAAATCTAAAAACCTTTAACTTTTCACCGCACTGAAGTTGTCTGGATACTTCTTAAGGTAGTAAGTAGCACACTAGATAAGCTAGGTAGGTAGGTAGATAAGTTAGGCACAACCTTGACAACGTTGTGCGCTTTTTTCAGTCGATATGACTTTTATTACATATCAAAGATTGTTATCTAAACGCTAAATTATATTATAACTGGTGGTGCTGTAATGGAAAACCTAGCTCAGGTGAACTTTTAGAACTCATGGTAAGCTCTCGTAAAATAAAAAAAAATCTGAAATGGTGTCAAACTAACGAAGAAAAAATTAAACTTGATATCTTGGCAATAAATAACAGTGAGAGAAACTTTGGAAAGTTTTGGCGAGTTACGCGGTCGCTAGATATTGTACAAGTGTTCCGGTATCAGTAGAAGGTATAAGTAACGGACCTGAAATTGCTAACTTATTTTCGCAGCATTTTAGAGTAGATGCGCTACCAGCTAGTATTGACACTAATAATGTTAACATTTCTAATTCAGATAAGTATAATAGAACATGTTCCATGCCAGAAGAAATCGCAAAAATTGTTTGTATAATGAAAAAGGGTAAATCACCTGGAATAGACGGACTGAGCTTAGAACATATTCTATACGCAGGTAGTGAGATATTCACTGTATTATCTGTTTTGTATAACATGTGTTTTAATTTTGGTTACTTTCCTAAAGCACTTATGAAAACAATGGTGATTCCTTTACCAAAAATTAAAACTGGTGATTTGACTGGTGATTGTAGTTTTTAAAACTAGCACTCTAGTTTTAAAAACTACAGACCGATTTCTCTTAGAACTATATTAGGTAAAATATTGGAAAGACTAATACACCTCAGTTTAAAAGATAATACGCAGTTAGAGGAAGCGCAGTTTGGTTGTCGTCCTGGTCTCTTAAGCGATTTAGCCATTTTTACCCTGAAAACAACAGTAGACTATTATGTCAAAAGAGATACATCAGTTTACGCGTGCTTCTTGGACTTAAACCGTGCTTTCGATCTTGTAAATTATTATTTACTTTGGAAGAAGTTATACTCCACAAAGACACCTAAAAGAACGATAAATCTGTTGAAATACTAGTATGAAAATCAGGTAAACAATGTAAGATGGGGCGACGCGACTTCCGACGAGTATAGACTAGAGTGTGGAGTCAGGCAGGGTGGATTGACTTCCCCAAACCTTTTCAACCTCTATGTAAATGATTTGATCGGGAAACTGAGGATTTCTTACTCTGGATGTCATATAGGGACCACTTGCTTGAATAATTTAAGGTATGCGGATGATATGGTCCTTCTTAGCCCCTCGATTAAAGGCCTCCGCAAACTGATAGAAATCTGTGAACGTTATGCAGCATCGCATGATCTAAACTACAACATCAAGACAACTGTAACGATGGTTTACCGTTCAGGCACAGGTCCGGAAATCATTCCAGCAGTTTACCTTGACGATTTTGTATTAAAAAGGGTTGAGCAGTTCATATACCTAGGGCGCAAATTAACTGAAAATTTTATGGATGATAATGACATTGAAAAAGAACGCCGTGTTCTGGCAGTAAGATGCAACATGATTGCACGCCGTTTTGGAAAATGTACCGACAGTGTCAAAGTAACATTATTTCGGGCCTAAGCTTTTACACTTGTCAGCTTTGGACAAAATTTTCTAAACGTGGAGTTAATAACATCAGGGTGCAATATAATAATGCGTATCGTATTCTGATGAGATTACATCGATCATGTAGTGCATCTGTCATGTTTGATAATACCAGAATACCAGATTTTTATGCAATCACAAGATCGCGCATTGCAAGATTCTGGAACGGAATACGAACCTCCGACAACATCATTGTTAAGACGTTGACAGAAAATTTTGACTTTTGGCAATCCGTGCACCACAGTCCAAATAAATAGATTTTTCAATTATTAGTTTTGCATAATGTACTTTATTTTACTTTGTATTTCATTTTAGTTATTTAAATTTCTTGTAATTAATTTATTACATTAACCTGTGACTGTATCGTGTGTGACTGTACTGGGTATTTACCTGAGAAATAAAGATTATTATTATTATTTATTTTCTTTTATTTAAGTATACAACATTCTAAAGCATTAACTTAAGTAATTCTATATTTAAATCTCTCAGCGGCTCCCTATTGTAGTAATTAATATTAAATATATGTTTGTAGTCTATAACGACACAAACAATATCGAGTAATAATATATGAATTGTCTCAAAACTCCAACCATACTCATATTGACTTAAAAACTTTTTAAAATAACAGAAAAAATTGTAATTTATCATTAACAGGTAATGTTTGAATTTATTTGTATTGATGCTGGGTAGGATATACATGATGTCGTACATTTTTCCCGTACAAAACGTCAAATCTAAAAGTGCCTCAAAATTATATTTTGTATTACTTCAAATTGCATGTTTTAGTATTCTTCTTCAGTATACTATGCTATAGAGATATATAGGGTGAGTAGAAAGAAATGCTATAACACATCATTCGAGCGAGTGTCGGAGGAGCGCAACGGAGGTATGAGACGGAAACGCGTTTTTTTTTGTCGCTGGGAAATGCATTTACACACCCCGACTGTGGAGTCGGGAGTGTGTGACTCCGCGAGGGGGAAGAACTCGCAATACCCACTAAAATCCAGCGGGACCGCCGTCGACCATGAGTAGAGAGCCAGAAGTTCGTTGAGGCGTTCCTCTTTGGCCCTTCTGTTGTAGCCGGCTCACAGATGTTCAAGTTGACTTGCATATATTAATACGTTGTAGGAGACCAGTTTATAAAAAAGAAGCATATTTGGTATGTGAAATCATTTTCTAAAGCAGAGTGAATGCCACAGAACAAAAGCTTTTTTATACTCACTTATATGTAGTATAATTTAAGTATTTTATATATTTTTATAGATATGCATAGTAAACATAGAAGTAGACACTTGATTTTAACTGCTTATAAAAAAGATTGCAAGAATTACAACCTCCTTTATTTTTTTATATAAGCGTGAATTTTACATAAAAGTAGTCACTTTGAATTTTTGTTAATTATACAAATTAAAAGATTTAATGTTAAAATTTCTAAATTTTCCCGAAGAACAAATTCTTTAAAACGGATAAATTAGAACGAATGATACTAAACTTACGATATAAATACTTGCCAGAAAATGGTACTGTTAAAGAAAAGAGGTTATTTAAGGATAAAGTTAAATCATTTGTTGAGCTTATTCAAAAGATGATTGGTATTCGCCCAGATGAAAGGCTGTTAATTGATCTTATAAATACGGATCCATTTTTCTACAATACGTATGATTAGTAAGGCTCTCTGGTAAAGAGTAACAATTAAAAATGATATAAAAAAACACAACAGCGTGATAAATAAATTTATTTTGTTCAAATAAATTGCGAGCAGTGAAATATTTTTCTTTCATATTAACTAAAAAAAAAATTTCATGTCTTTACCGAGAAGTTATTGGAGTTATCATTTGTTTACTTTAAAGTACAAAAACAATAGACTAATAAATATTTATTTTAAATTTTTTAATATTACAAAATATAGATATTTTTAAATAGATCCTCAAAATTTCAATAATTGATCTTTGATGTTTTATTAGAAATTATTTTTCTTAATTAAAAGTATCAAAATTTTTATTGAAAATATTTAAAAACTGTTATGTGGATTTAATTTTGATAGTGACTACTTAATAAAACTAAACATGAATGTAAATGTCACAATCAAGTGGAAAATAGGGAAGTCTACTTAATGTGATCTTAACCTTATGTAAAATTCTCCAACATTGATTATAAATGTAGGTAATATTGTAAACGTTGCATAGTCAACATAACTTTTCAAAATTTGTTATAGCATTTTGTTTTTGTCATTTATTAATAGGTTAAAATTATGGTACACTAAGTTTCATATTTCGTACGAATGTGTATGTTCACATAAAGAGTTATTTAATATATATAAGCCTAATGTCTATAAATACTTTGCAATGATATGCCTCTACTTACCTTACCTTATACTATAAGTACTTAGAAGTAAGTATACAAATCTAAGAACAAAACATTCAAAATATAAAGTACGACATCACAGATAACACATGTTGTTTATTTTTTATTTCGACAGGATAGCGATGACTGTGATCACATCTGATGCTTAGTGATGATAGTCTAAAATGTAAGCGAAATCATGGAACTATTTAATTTTTCAAAAATTGAGAATAATAAGAATTATAAAAAACCTGGCTGTCTGCTTAATTATAAAAAATCTACATACCTTGTCTTTGGTACGCCCGTCTGGTACTTGGAACAATATAAGTGGGGTTGATCGGGATGTATGTGGTGAAGGAGGTGCTGGTGCTACATCCACTCTGAAGAAACCTCTACGTTGAAGCTCAATTATGTCACCAACTTTCACGTTGTTCAGTTCCGGTTCGCCCAACATTGGGACTTCCCACTACGAAAAACAAGTTTAATATTCAACACTTGTGTAATCAAAAGTACATCGATGTCGCCAAGGTATAAACAGTCAGATTGCATTTTAGACATTTTGAATATTTTTGTAATTGTGATGATTATATTGCATTATTTTTTTATCATACAGCTATTAAAAGTTGATGCTTCAAAACACAATACAAAAGCTAATAAAGTAATTTATCTTTGAAACATCGTCTCACAAAATTAGGATTTTATACCGTAGAGGCGGTCGACATACTATGATTTTGAACATTAGAAAAAAAGTTAAACTTAATTCCTACGGAATCTAATAATAACACCTTAAACTGATTATATAGAAAAAACTTAGGTCTTTTCTTTTCTTCTTTTACGTGAGCTTACAATAGATAGCCCTGTACACATTTTGCCAAAGTCAATTTCATTAATAAATTAATATTTGATAAAAGTATATTACCATGAAGAATAGTTTTGTAAAAGTTATAAAAAACATTGTCCTTGGGTAGATGAATAAGTAAATATTTCATTAAAGATTAAAAAATTTATATTCATGTAGGTGTACTGTGAACTAATAGTGGGAATTGAAAAAAATATATAGCGACAATAGTGACTTTGAACTTGGTGTTACTCACTCTCGTCTGGTGCCCAATATACTGTTTAAAGTCTTCATCTTTGGCCAATAATGGTTTTGATATTATATGATCGAAGTAAACACAGAAGGTTTCCACTTTAGGCGACTGGGTAGTGTCAGCGAGCCAAGTCAATTTAAGGGTTTTCTTAAAATCCTTGTTTTCTAGATTCGATGTTGCATCTAAACTAGTGACTGTGCCATCTGGAGCTCTAAAAATTGCGAGTTTTATTAGATATAACTCAAAATTTACTAACTAACTAAGAAACTAATCTGGACTTGCTCACAGAATTATTTTAAATATTTTTATGTCATATATATAATATTTGTCGATATTTATTTATTTATTTTATTTTACACTTTTTTAAACATAAGTATAATTTTATAGACAATCAAAATATATCTTCCATATCTACAAACAGAAGCTTTAAAAAAGTTAACAAGAAATATATGAAGGTGTATTTTTATCACACGCACAATTCATGACACATTCCATAAATACGTACACAAACACACACACACACACACATAAATAAAAACAGACCCAAACATGCAAACTCTCTCGGTCGCTCTTTTTTAATATAAAACAAATAAAAAAATCCGTAATTTAAAATGATTTTATAACTTTTATCAAGAGCTGTTGTTTTTAAGATAAAATAAAGATTCCAAATTCGATAACAATTACAACACAAACAATTTGTATGTTACTTATTTATTTATTTTAGAGTTACACCAAAAAAAAAATCACTTAATGACCAGTTACAACAATTGTGCTAAGTGTCACCACGATTACAGATATAAACATAGATGCAGAAAAAGTATAGGCAACAATTTTACTATAAGAATTAAAAAAAAGTATTAAGATGTATGCAGTTCCAATATATCATAAATATGATTTCATGATTTTCTATTTTAAAATCTTATCATTTTCGTTATCTATTGTATTAAATTATGAATGTTGAGATTAAAGAAATAAAAATTCCACACAAAATATCAAAATCGGTCCAACCACTTCTCCAAGAAGTGCAGCAATAAACAAACGTCCACACAATTACAAATATATTTAAACACAGAATAGGTATGTCATTCATTATCATCACATCATCATCATCAACAATAACAACATATATCTATAAGCGAAACACGTTATTACAAAATATCTTACTTGTGAATTTTATCAATCTTAACATTCCCGTAATTAATAAATGTAGCATTCTCTCCTTCCTTCAGCGATTTGGCGTCGGCTTGATCAATAAGAAGCGTTTTTGAAACCCAAACATTTTTAGTTCCAACATTTGGATTTTTAGGATGTAATGGCACTGTAAGAATAGTGTCTGCCTCAACTCCCTTGAGTTTAACAGGTACAGGATTCCCTTCCAATGCCGTGTACCGAGGAGCTATTGGATCAATGACCTAAAATGATAAAACAGGTTTACACAAGTTTATTTCGAGTATTATGTTTATTTTTATTCAATTCCTACGTATTACTATCTTACGCTCTGTCTATACATATCATACATATTTGAAAATTTTAGTAAAACTTTGTCTTCAATCATGTTCATATTAATTTTCCACGCTTTATATTTTAATGACAACTAAATTCCTAACATATCATCCTTTTTCCTCCTTTTAAGTCTCGACTTAAAAATTGACAAGACTTAAAAATTGGTTTGACAAAGAAGTTTCACTTCTGGCAGTTTTTTCTACGCATGCACTTTTACTTTTTTTTTAATTATTTGTTAAGCTCTCAATCTACCCACAACCTAATAACTCACTTATGTAACTTCATACTAAATATTATATTTAAGAGGATAAAAGAGTGACTGATAGTTCTTGCAATATATTTGACATCTATTATCCAAAGATTCTCGGCAGAGAATAAAATTTTATGGGAAATGGAATATTCTAAGAGTTTGGGTACTAACACCAATTTGCGCTAGAAGACACAACAATTGAACCATAATTTACCTTCTTATTAATGGCCCATATTTTATCCCATTCCATGAAAACCACAGATCTACTGGAACCTTGTGCTTGTATAAATTGCCTCAAGCCTTCTACTGTCATTCCTCTGCGGAGAACTCCGCGTACGGTCGGCATTCGCGGGTCGTCCCTTAAATAAATATTTTAGTTACTTTAAAGTTACACGACAGAAGTGGAAAATTTATCAAGGCTTTAATTATACAAAGGACAACATTTCTTTGTTTTATATTCTTATAATCAGGTCTGATAAAGTCAAGCGTTAACCTGTATGCAAAAATAATGTTAGGACCACATAAAATTATGACATACATTCTTTGGTCAAAAAAGTCCACGAGACTGTATCACATGTTATTAGAATTACTTGAAAATGTTCAATTTTTATATACGAGTATTTACTCAACCTTTTTTTTTAAAACAAGAACTATACGAAATAAATTAAATAAAAGTTAAAAATACATTAATCGACACCAGACAAACAATAGGTACTTAAAACTATGAACTTAAATATATTAGACATAATTTGATACTGAAAAATTTAAGAACGATTTATTTAACAATAAAATATAATAAATCTTACCATCCATCAACAAGACCTTGTTCAACAAACCACGTAAGCTTCCGCTTTGACAACACCGTGTTTGTCATACTCAACCTAAAAAGAATATATTCTTATTTATTGATATGCCTGGTAGGTTAGTTATTAATTTTGTCTAATTGTAACTTTATTGTTTATTGGCTCCATTTGCCAAGCGCCTCCTGGCGACTGCTAAGTTGAATATCTTTTCTTCAGATTGATTTAAATAAATGGCGCTGTACAATTAAAATAATGATTTAATTTCCATCCATATGAAGTTAATAAATGTTTGAATTTGAATGAAAGAATAAAACGCCAGTCAAAAGAATATTAGTACAGGAGAGTGAGAAATTAAAACAGGAATTGCATAAAACTAATATGAATATGTACTTAGAACAATTATTTTACTTGCCTGCTGTATTCCCAAATATAAGGTTTTCTAAGCCCAAGAGCCTCGATGAACCAATAGAACTGCGGGTCTCGGTCGTGGTACTCCATTGTACGGAGCACGTGAGTTACTCCCTCTATGGCATCCACAATTGGGCACGCGAAATCATAAGTTGGATAAACTCTGTCATAATAAAAAATGATTGTATTTATTTTTACTCTTCTAAAAAAACAAGCAGTAATTCAAATTAATCATGCGAGTATTATTATTGCTACATTCATAGTCAAATTAAACAAAATTATTTTTATGTTCATCGATGAATATGCCTGAAATCAAATCGCTAATATTGTTAATTGAAATTTCGGTAATAATTTGTTTCACAAATAATTCAAATAAACTCGTCCAAATCCATTCATAAAAACGTTGGTAAATCTATAAATAGAGAATTTTAAAAAGTAATAGTTCCCATTGTTGCAACCGCTCCGCAGCCAGTTCTTATAAATTGGAATAAAATGTACGTGACATTTTATTCCAATTAATCATTTATATATAAAATTAAACACATTTTATTCTGTACGTATTTAGAGAAACAAATGTGTTTAATTTGATATATACCGTAATAGATTACCAGCCGTTAAAAATTGCCTACAAAATCACGTCGAATTAAGTAAAAAGTTCTCTACACAATTCACATTAGGACTGTCTATTAAAACCTTTGAACACTGTACAAAACAGCGCCATTATACATTTTATATATAAAAAAGGTAAGTAGCAGAACGTTTCACTGTTGGGCACAGGCCTTCTCTCTCATATGAGAGAGGGTTTTAGAGCATAGGCCCGCCACGCTGGTCCACTGCGGATTGGCAGGTAGTGTACACAATAGCACTCTCGGTTCCTTCACTCTCATAGTTCGATGTGACGGCAATCCGACACGACCGAAGAGAGATCACGCGCAGTACCGACGACTTAACGTGCTCTACGAGGCACGGGGATGGATCACACCGCCAAATTAACAACTTCGGGCAAATTTTGAGAAATTCTTGATAGAAAACTCTATATCGGTTTCGACTTGGTCTGACCTGCTAACCACTAGACCAATGAAGCAGTTTTGTTGGGCAGTTGAAATTTTATATATTATACAAGCAGAACCCGCGACTTCTTCTGCGTTGAATATTTTTTTCACTGGTTTTAATGGGTAGCATTTTCATTAATTAAGGCAAATTGTTTTACAAATAAAAAACATACGTATAAATATTTCAATGAGTAATCTGCTCTGTATTACTGCAAAGAGCTTATAATCTTTTTTCAGGCTGTAGATTATTGCTGTACCAAATTTAAATCTATTTCGTAAAATCCGTTCTTAGCAGACCTCTACTCGGCAAAAGGAATATTTTTACCAAATTTTAAGTCTCTACGCCTTACAGTTCCAGAGATATCGTGATGAGTCAATAGATACCTGGATATCTCTTATATATATATAACCAACACATCAGTATTAATTATTTGTATAGATGAAGTGTGTATGATTTATTTCAAATCAATTGAGTGGACACTATAAGAGTCAGTGAAAAACCGCGATGGCCCTATAGACACTTGGATTATTGTTAAGATAGATTGTTAAGTTAGATATATAACAAATGAACTTAACATAAAAAATAGAGGTTGATCGTAGAGGGGTGAAAATTGAGACTAATAGGAATTTTTTTATTTTAAGACATGACAAAATAAAAATAAAAATCTTCCCAAAAAAATTAAAATTTTTAATTCACAAATAAAAAATAAGGGTTGATCGTGAGGAGTGAAAAATTCAGGGTCATATGAAATTTTTTTATTCCAAGTCATGACAAAATAAAAAAAATTCTTGCAAAAAAATTAAATTTTTTAATTAACAATTAAAAAATAGGGGTTGATCGTATAGGGGTGAATATTTAGGGTTGCATGTATTTTTGTATGCTGTATCGTGAAAAAATAAAAACAAAAATGTTAATCTAAAAATTTTAAAAAAATTTAGGGGGATGCAAAATAGATGTTGATCATATATCCACCCTGTCCGATGTGCACGCTAACGATCACGAAAATCGCTCGAGCCGTTTCGGAGGAGTTCGGTCCCGCACACCGTGACACGAGAATTGTATATATTAGAATATTAATACTGAATAGAGTAACAAAATATGATAATGGGTGGAAAAATCATTTTACGTTACATTACACGTTTGAAGAATAAGGTGATAAGAAATATCACTCGTCTATTTTTCGGGGAACTTTCGTAGTTCAACTCCTGATGATGAAGCTCCATTTTGTAATATAAGATCATTACTACATCCAACATTTCAGTAGCGAAGGAGTTTTTATCAGCCGATTTTATAAGTACGAGTCAATGTTTGTACGATAGTTAGTGTACGACATATAATAAACATAAGTCAATGGACAACATAATAAAAACGCATTCTCACTTATATTTGGTGCCAGTGCGTGGGTGTGTTTCAGGTTTGCATCTATATATTGTAGGATCTCGTAAACATCCATTGGTAGATTGCATATCAATTTTCGCTCGCACACAGTTCTGGACTCCTATTTCACTGGCTTTTTTCATTTCATCCCATAACTGCAAATTCTTCTCGACGGCTAGAGGTTAGGACAATAGCAGATTAATATTTCGCAATATATTATAATAATGTAGTACACCATACATTTTACTTTACTATGTTTTAAAATTATATAATAAAATTTTGTACTACTTTTAATAAAATTTCGATACACAAGTATTATGTATAGTGTAAAATAGACAACACGTTTAACTAAATTTCAATGCGAATAAAAAATAAGATGATTTTTTTTATTGCTGCCAGTTTAGTGCTTAACTGTAGTCTCACCTGATGTCGATACAGTCTAAGTGGAAAGCACGCTAACCTGATAAGAGGTAGTTTACCTGTTATGGTATTTACACAGCAACTTACTGGAAAGTTTTTGAAAATACAACTTTATAAAAATTTTCCTTATCTAGCAAAGCAAGTAATTGCACCATTATGCCAGTAAGGCTGTCAGAGGCATTACAATGAGGCCCAGCAAGTGTTGTCAGGTTTTTAGTAAGGAACCGCAATACTTACAATTACTCCTGTTCTTGCTTTCAATCTTCTGTTCTCGCTCGTTTTTCATCTGTCCTGCAGGTGTATCGTCGACAAAAGCCTTGCCTTCTTTGATGAGTTTTTCACAATAATCTAACATTAAATCAAAGTACTGTGACGTGTGAGTGAACAAATCCGGTTTGATTTCCAACATCTTTACATCTTCAAGGATTACCTGTGTTAATTTTACTAATTATATTTCATAATATCTGTACTAGAGATGAAACGAATAGATTTGGTGCCGGATATCGAATATTCAACCTTGCAGCCGGATAGGATACTTTTGAGGATAGTCGAATAGAGACTAATTACTAGAATGAATTAAAAAGCACTTTAAAAATAGCACTAATAAAATGACCACAAACTCTTTATTTTTTATGACATTTTATTTTTTCTTATAATTTTCAAGTTAGATACCGAAAAAAAATGTCTTCGATAAAAAAAGATCTCTTTTTCTTCGACTTTGGAAGGTGGTCTTGTATACGACAGTCTATTGCCTTTTAACGCAGAAAAATTGTTATTTACTCTTTTTAATTTGCCGGATACTGGTTTCTAATTCAGTATTTCGCCGGATTTAAAATTTGAGGTGAATAGTAACTGAATATCTGTTTCATTTCTAGTCTGTACATTTTTTTAATCAATTAATTAACAAGCAACATTAAAAAATAATTAAAGTCAATTCCTACTTTCCTACAATTACCATTGCCATCTAGTATATCTTCTTAAACTCATTATATAAAAATAAACTTTCAATGATATATACACAGGCACAATCATGCTTTTTAAGAGGTCTCAACACAGTCTATGTATACTGCTTGTGTAACGAAATAAAAAATTTTGAAATTTTATTTATTGAATGATCCTTCTGATAGATGAACAATTTTCTCAAAAAATATTTTCAATTAATAAAATTAAGCAAGGAAATAATATTTGAACGAAAAACTGTATTAATATCAAGTATCATCCACTTCATTGAATGAATAAAAAGTACTTTATTAATGTTTAAAAATTTGCATAGTATATACAAGTTTCACACTATATAGTGTGAATTAATAGTATGAATATAAGACAATCTAACCTTTTCAAAATCAGCATTTTCCTTAGCAGGATTTGTGTCATCAAATCTCATAATTAGCTTGCCTTCGAACGCTTGTTGATAATACTGATTAAGTAGAGCAGCTTTAGCATGTCCAATGTGAAGATACCTTAAAAAACAAATAATAATACAATTTGAATATATACCATTCTAGTACATAATATAAAAAGTGGGTGTGTACTTATATAAACGCTTTAGAAGTTATACTTGGTGTAACAAGATAAAAATCTTTTCAAAAAACTAAAATGTTGACTATAGCTAACTTCAGGGTGTCGGTTTCATGTGACGGTGAATCGTAAAAATCCACTCTTATCATTTTTCCCTAACATGCCAAAGGTAGTTATACCTTCAAAAACAATTCATTTAATTCCTATGCCATCTAGCATAAAGTTTTTAACCTCATTACATAGAAAAAATCTTCAATTAAACTTGCAAAAACTTGCAAATAAATATATATTTATGAACTAATTTTTGGAAAAACTGTATTAGCCCTTTGCGTTTTGTAAGAAAAAATAGTTTTCACCTAGCCTCTCTTCTAGAGGGCAAGTAGATGCATGTCAGTAAATGATAACACGATCAATCAACATTATGTTTATATATTTGTCCAGAGCATTATTTTTTTTAGTTATTTATGCACAGAAAAGTAAAGGAACTACCCTCATTTATTATATAAATATATAAGATAGTTTACAGTAATTAAACTATGTCCAAAAAAATAATACTTTAAAGTTTAACTTTAAAGTATCATTTCATAATGACCCATGACATCTTTATTAGTATGTGAATGAAGGAATAGAATCTGCAAGGAAAAGGTTGATGTATAGTCAGACTTAAAAAAAGGACTGCAAAGGGGTTAAGGTCGCAAGTGATCCATGGCATGTTTAAAAAAAACGTATTTGACTTGGATGAATGTGAGTAGTATGAATAGTGGGAATTAAAAAAAAGAACATACCCTGATGCTTCTGGTGGAAACCGGACAACAACTTTTCCCATTTCAGCATGTGGAAGATCAACAAATTTTCCTTCTTGGAGTCTGCCTGATACAACCTCTTTAGCAACCGGTGGAGATCTCCTATTATAAGATCAATTATCAAATCAAAATTTATTTGCAATGATAATCAGAAATTCTATTTAAATTGCTTTTAATTGCTGACAGATTAGTGTTTGACTAAAATCTCACCTTATGGTAAGTGAAGACACAGTGTAACATTGAACATTGTTTTTTTCACAGCATCATACTGGAACATTTTTACTTGACTGTTTGTCTGACTTTGTAGGAGGTAGTCATGGCCAAAGAATTTCACCAGTCCAGGCTCAGACAAATTAGAAAATGCAATTTCCTAAATTTTCCTCGTTGGGAAAAAACCCTTGGCCTTGGCTAGCAAAGCAAGTACTTGCACTAATGTACCAGGCCATCATGAATGATAAAAAAGAATGACATTTCCACTAGCTTTTTAGATGAAATGAATATCTGAATCCCATTAACAATTTTATATTGACATTAAATTTGAAAAATAGAATTTAGACTAGAGTAAACCACTTTTACTAAGAAATTAGATTACTAGACACTATTATCTTTCTACAAGAAACAAATGAAAATTTCATATTTTGCAGTTTAAGCAAACAAATTTTTTGTCCAATTTTTCATACTTGTACAAAGCTGCTAAGTTCAAACTATATCAATGTAATAAAAAAAATGTGTAGATATTTAATATACTTCACCTGGGAGAAGCTTTTGTAAGATTTTCAAGAATTTCATTAGGAATTTCTTGCAAGGTTTTTGAGACTAACTGCTGAGCTTGGACAAGTCTCATCCAACGCAGAATATTGTTGGGTGGTTTTGATTGAACAATTTCTTTAAACTTTGAAGAGACTGAAACAGTTGCACTATAATAACTGATAGCATAATAATAAAAAATACAACTATAATTTATTTATTTCAAAAAATCCATTTTCTTGTATTAAAAGTATTATTATTGAAATTTGATAAAAATAATGAAAATAATAAATACTTTTAACTTATTTAATATTATGGCAAAGATTATTTTTATACCAGGATTTTAATTTAATTGACTGATAATATCACACTTTTTATTAAATATGTAATTTTAAACAATTTGTCTATCTATTACATTCTATAATCAATAGTTGCATTATACTTACCATAAAAAATACTAAATACAGCCAAATCAGAAACTGATAAGGACTCCCCTACTAAATAAGTCAATGGCCCAAGAATCTTGTCTAGATACTCTATCGATTTAGGAAGATCGTCCTCTAGAATGAGGCTAAAAGACAGCCAGTGATTCATCGTAACCCTCTGTAGCGGTCCCACGGTCTTATTAAAAGCATTTTCAAGAATTCTTATTAAATCATTACTAGTTCCATATGGCACTGGCTTCGCAGTTTTATCAAGTATAATGGAAGATTCTCCATTCCATACAATATCTACATTTTGAACTGAAGATTTATAAAGTCCTGCAGCCAACAGACCACCTAAAAATACATAGAAAGGGCTATTTAAAACTCCGTCTTCATAATGCCGATCATGACTAAATCATACAACGAAGAACAATTACCAAGTGGAGGGTTTAATTTATTGCAATTTATTTTCATTTTGTAGCAGTTCTGTGCTTGTTTTAAGTAACTTCCCTTACAATAATTATATTATTATCAATACCGAAATCCGACGTTCGAACACGATACACGATGTGTTCAACTGTCACATTGACATTGGAAAACACAGAATATTATGTACAGAGTAGTGTTGGGTAAGACATATATCAAGTCTAACACTTGTCTCGTACAAACCATCAAATGTAAGAGTGCCTCAAAATTTTAAATTTCATTCCGTTTCAGTAACCTGTATTATAGACTATATATTGCGTACAAAAGACCTGCAAGCGTCAAAGAACATCCATTGCGTAAGTGAACCTTAGCGCGAAATAAATACTATAGAGTATAAGGTCTGATCGGGAAGATACACTCGGCGTCAAAAAATCGCGTCTTTTGAAATTTTGACTTGAAGCGAATAATACTCTTAACTTATTTATTGTACCCTACCAAAATTAATTTTATTTGAAAGCGCGTTTTTAAAGTGTATTAATTATACACTTTAAAAACGCATATCGTTCTTTTCTGTAAAAACAAGAATCACGAAACGTTAGGGTCTTTTAAAAAAAAGTGCTGAAAAGCTCATTAGAGGACTCACTACTTGTGCCACCTTGGACACGAATAAAAGGGGGGGGGGGGGTAAAAATTAATTAAGGGTCATTAGCTATCCAGACATCACAGAAGTCACACCTGAACAGCCCCAGTAAGAAAAAACCCTGAAAAATGGATATCACGGCAGAAGAAGCAGCTCAAGTGGTAGCACTACTGCAATCAGGACTACGCCTAGTTGATATTGCTCGATAACTCAACATAAGCCGTTTCCGGGTGAAACGAGTATCCCAGCGGCTCCAGGAAGCATGGATCCGGAAGACGACGTTGCACTTCCGACAGAGACGACCGCTATATTGTGTCAACGTCTTTGGTAACCGATTCTGCAACGCTATTGAGCTTCAACAGCAGCTCCAAACAGGTCGGAGGACGTCGGTGAGCGTCTCCACAATGAGAAGCAGGCTGCGAGAGAAGAAAATCCAGGCTCATAAGGCTGCTACTGGCCTCAAATTGACAGCAGAGCATAGGCGAGTCAGACTTCAGTTTGCCCGAGACGACGTGGATTGGACGTTCGACCAATGGAAGTCTGTCCTTTTCTCCGACAAGACTAGGGTATGCCTTTTCTGCAATGATAGGCGTAAAAGAGAGTACAGGAGGCAGGAGGGATTGGTACTCACAGGCCTGCTTTGATGAAACCGTTAGCTACAGAGGAGGATCCTGCATGTTCTGGGGCGGAATTTCAATCCAAGGAAAAAGCGACCTTGTGCGCGTCTCCTGCACCGGAGGTGCACGTAGCCAGGCGTCCCTAACTGTTCATCGGTACATCACAGAGATACAGGAGGATCATGTGGTCCCGTATGCTGGTTTTGTCGGGCCTGAATTCACATTCATGCACGACAACTCCCGCTCCCTTACGGCAATCATTGTTCGGGACTACCTGAATCAGGTTGAGATCCCCGCGATGCAGTGGCCAGCGAGAAGTCCTGACCTAAATCCCATAGAACACCTTTGGGATGATCTGAAACGCCGGTCGCGGTCTCGTGATACTGCCCGTGCTACCCTTGAACAGCTTCGGGACACCGTCGTCGAGGAGTGGATTAACATTTCTCAAGAACGCATCGTGACGTTGGTGAGGTCAATGTAGGGTCGCATGGAGGCTGTAATTATGGCTAAGGGAGGTAACACTGGGTCCTAAAGTTTAGTTTTAAGAATTTGTTTTACAGTATTTTCTTAATTTTGTTATGTTTTAAGATTAATTAAATTAAGTAATTTTGGCGTAAATAAATGTTTTTCTTTTTTTCATGAAAATTTTTTTTTATATGCTTAGTAATCACTATGACAGTTTTATTATTATTTAAAGGATTTAAGAACCTTTATAATAAGGCCCCACATTTATACCTTACGATAGATCAAATAGGCTTTATAGTTGCTTGAAGTCAAAATTTCAAAAGGTGCAATTTTTTTGACGCCGAGTTTACGAGGTAGATGTTATAATAAGTAATCGAAGGGGATGTTAGGCTAACGGGACGGAAATATAAGGCAAGACACATATTGAATAGGGATGACAAGTTTAAAATCTCATAAATAATAGTAAATAAAATTAAACCTTAACGCTCCGTGATAAAGCACATTTTAAAATTAAGAGAACAATAAAATGAACAGGCACATTCCAAATAATACCGTTATTTAAAATGTACCTTAAAAAAGTACGACCAGATTTTTTTTATATAAAATGATTTGTAAGATATGGCTAAAATGGGAACTAAAACAAAACGTTCCTAAAATACTGGCTCAATACAAAAAAGGGGCTACTGTTACAAAATCATTTTCAAATCATGTTTTACTAAATAATATTACAGAGATAAGAGTCAAACTGTTGCCATTTTAATCGTGAAACAGGCTTCAATTATATATTAACAATTACTTTCCTTCTAGATATTAAATATTTCATTGTTTCTATATTAGCGTCGCTAACTAATCTTAGTTAGATTGGTTAATAACCATTGTACTATTGTCTGAGAACGTTTGTGTAATTCAATTTTCTTAATGTTTCGAATTCTAATTCGCATTCTGGTAGAACATTCCCTATACCATATCCCATTAGATTACATATATATTTTAATTTACCCGTGTATGTACCCGTGTCCACATACATACATACATAGCATTAGGGTAGGCAGAGATAATGTTCTTCCACTTGCCACGACCCTTGCATATCTCCTTCGCTTCTTTCATTCTTATTAAACCTTTCATACAAGTTCGTCGGTTTAGAGTACTCTTGACCTGGACCTTATTTAAAATGTCCTGGATTAGGTCCAGGAACCTTCCAACTTTCACATTTACTTTTGACTCATAAAATCTTTTTGTCAGTCTCCTTTTATTCATTCTCTCTACATGCCCAAACCATCTAAGCATGCCTTTCTCAGTGTTTGTCACTACGTCTTCTTTTATACCACAATGTTCTCTTATCACAATATTTCTTACTCTGTCTCCACTACACACTACACATTTGATGAGTAATTCATTCATTCTTAACCCATACATACTTTCTTTTAAATCTGTCAAACAGTTATCCATGAATGGGTTGAACAGCCATGGTGACGCAAAACATCCCTGTCGAACACCTCTTTCGACAGGAAACCACTCCTTGTACCCCCCGTTTATTCTGACACAAGCACTAGAACCCTCATAGAGAAATTTCAATGCTTCAATCATACTACCGCTCACCCCATACGTAGATAACGTTGACCACAACTCGTTCCTCACCACGTGATCATAGGCCTTTTCTAAATCTATGAAAGCGCAATAAACTTTTTGGTGTTTAGCCAAACATTTTTCAGTTATGCAGCGCAAAGAAAAGACCTGAACCGGACATCTAAATCCTCTTCTAAATCCCGCTTGCACATCCCATATTTTTTCATCAGTTTCATTAATCACCCTTTCAATCAATATCTTTGCATACAATTTGCCGACGACACTAAGAAGACTGATACCGCGGTAATTTTTATACTCCTGCTGTGACCCTTTTCCTTTATATAGAGGGACAATAACGGTCTTGCTCCAATGTCTTGGGATTTGACCCTTCTCCCAGCATATATTGAAAAGGCAGTAAAGCTGAGCTCCCACAATAACGCGGCCAGCCTTCAGCATCTCGAATGACACTCTGTTATACCCAGCAGTCTTACCTGATCTTATACGTTTTATAATTTCATCCATACTACTAAGCGGCAATTTATTTGGCCTTTTAAGCGGAAAGTTTAAGACTAAGCTGCCACCAATATTGTAATTTAGATGATATTGCCAGGTTCTTGCATAGATTAATACGTCTTCTAGTTAGTCTGTGATCGGTTTACTTACTTTGTAATTACTTAGTACGTACCAGTAAGGTATTATCTAAGGTACCTACCATAGATAATATCTATATACTTCACTGGTTAGTATTTATTACTTAGTCTGTGATCGCTGTTAACGATTGCAGCATAGATAATAGTGATAATACCTACTATATTATTGAATAGTCCTAATACTGGTAAGTGGTAAGCTGGATTGTAGTTTTCACTTGCTGGTCAGTGGGTACATTATTACATTCATAGATTGTTTGTAAACATATTTTAATTACGTTAAGTAAAATCTTTCATTTAATTTTATAATGTTTTTATTTTCGCATCCATAACATCTGGTTGTGCAATTAATATGATTTTACAAAATAAAAATTTAATAAAACATATAAACGATAATTAAATATGCATAAGATTACAGGCATTATAACTGGTTCCTGAAATTTTCAGGTATGAAACACAAATGTTTAACAATATGTAAAACAAGCATTCCAACAAAACATTCTAATATTTACTTTAACTTATATTGGTTTGTTTGTATTTATTATATTAGATGATGTTATAATTTTTATAGTCACCTCAAACAGTATACTGCAATGAATTTAACAATTGTGTTTTAGATGTAAAAAAACTGACTTTTAAGGCAACAATTTTTTACAGGTAAAGTTGTTTCTGAAAATGTGTTAAAAATACACAGTTACAGTTTAAATATGAGCTATTGCTGTTGACCACTAGACCTGTTGCTGTATATGTTGTCCAAATTAAATTAAAAACTGTCTTTTACAGCATTTCTGAATTGTCAAATATAGGCTTTTTTTAATACTTTTAAGGTTGTTATTATTTATTTCACAGTGTGGCCCACTGAGGCAGTGGATGCACTTCTACCCTTGTGGATCATTTGTACACGCCCATCCTTTAGTCTCCCTGAAATGTACTCAAATACCCATTCTCAAGTCTGAGAGTATGCTTTAGGTTGGAGCCGTTAAAGTCTTCTGGTTGTGGATAGGTTGCTCCCAGTAGACTCTTTCGTGTCTTGGCTAAGCCATCGCATTCACACAATAGGTGCATTATTGTTATTCTTCCTCATTGCAAGCTCTGTAAGTAGAGCCTTCTGCAATGCCCATGGTTTTTAACATAGGCTTTGTACTATAGAGGCCTATTGCAATTGCCACTGCATACCTTATCTGTCTTCTACTTGAGTTTTGAAGACTTTCATGAAGCTAGGTTTTACTGCATCCAAGAACCTTTCATGATGCCTTTTACTTTTAAGGCCTTTGAAATTATATTGTAATTATGATATAATTTCAATTTGTTTTATTTAAGCTAGAACAATTAATTCATTACCTCGTACATTTATTATGATCTAAGTAATCCTGCAAATTATAGTATGGTTTTTAATTAGTTTTTGTTTTATCTAATTAAGCAACCTCTCTAGAAAGTCTGGGAGTTTTATTATAGCAATATAGATGTTTGAATAACTTCAAAATTGTACACAGAAAATTTTTGGTTTGTAAAAGTGGATCATCATCTGCAATGATAATAAAAGTAATATTTTGGTTTACAGGTATCTTAATCCTGAAATATAAAATTATTGATGCAATGAAAAGACAAAATGTTCGCACATTATCCCTTGTGGTGTGTACTTTTACATACTTACTGATTGGAGCTGCTGTTTTTGATTCTTTAGAGTCCGAAACGGAGAGTAAAAGATGGGAGGTACTATCAGGTATGGGTGGAGGTGGTGGATGTATTTGCAACCAATTTTTTCTTATTCTTGTTTTCATAGTTTAGTACAATTTTTTAAACTCACAAAATATATTATTGGTTTAATGAAAAAACTTCTCTAAATAATTTGCGATATGTAAATTAAAAAAAAAATGAAACCAGAATAAGTTTTTTGAGAGTTCTTGTCAGAACGGGTGCAAGGGGACTCTCACTCGCTTCAACCGATGGACTTCCACTGCTGGACACAGATCTCATCTAATGATGCCCACTGTGCCCGAGATCTTGCGCCGCCTGGCTCCAGCGGCTACCGACGACCCCTCTTATGTCGTCGGTCCATCTTGTGAGGGGTCTTTCTACACTGCGTCGTCCGGTGCGGGGTCGCCTATCCAGCACCTTTGGGTTACAACGTCCATCGGTTCGTCAGGCTATATGCCCCGCCCATTGCCACTTCAGGTTTGCGATTCGTAGGGCTATGTCGGTGACTTTGGTTCTGCTACGGATCTCCTCATTTCTGATTTGATCAAATCAAATCAAATCAAAATATCTTTATTCAAGTAGGCATACGAGTATTACAGCACTTTTAAATCGTCAAATATTTTTTTTTCTTTTCTTTTCCACACTCTAATTCTAATGTACGTCTGATGATGATACTCCAGAACGACTTAAAATCTAAAGTTACGAGGGTTCCTTCGCGCCCCGATCCGAGAAGAGCCCACAACAAACTCAGTCGGGTNAGATGTTGATACTGCCAGACTGGTATATTTCAGCTATTTTCACAGCATTATGTCATACGGTATTCTACTTTGGGGTAATGCTGCTGATATAGATGCAATATTTGTGCTGCAGAAAAGGGCCGTTCGTGCGATTTACAATATGGGTCCAAGAGAGTCGCTAAGAAACAAATTCAAGGCAGTTAACATAATGACAGTTCACTGCGTATATATATTAGAAAACTTGTTGTATGTACATAAAAACATTGACTCTTTTAATAAAAAGAGTGAATGTACATCATATAACTTACGAAACCAAAACAAACTTGTTATAAATTCTAGTAGGCTGCAAGATGTGTATAAAGAGACAGATGTTAAAAGGAGTAACCGTTGAGTTTCTTGCCGGCTTCTTCTCAGCGGAATCAACTTTCCGAACCGGTGGTAGATTTGTTACCAACGGACAGACTACTGACGATTCAAAAGTGCTTTTTGAGCCTACTTGAATATTTTGATTTTGATTTTGATTTTGACATGACTCAGCAGCGCAATAGGTCTTTAGTTCTTCAATAAAGTGATGTCACCTTTCATAAGACAGAACTACTAGGATGACGAAATTGAACATTCGCTGAAGGACTTTAAGAATGGGCTTTCCATCCGCCTTCAGGAGTTCCGCTATGATTTCCGCTGTCATCACTAGGTGCCTTTTGTTTTACATCTTTTCGAGAGCCATACTAATCTCGGAGTCGCTGACGTCCGGGGTATTTTAGGTATAATGTCGGGTTAGTTTGGCACGGAGGTTTTGAGCCACATTATGTATCAGTAGGCTCGGAGGTTCATGCGTATAACAGTCCATAGAAACTCTCAACCTCCCCTTGAATCTTAGGTCTAGAAGCATAAGTTCGCCGATACTAGTCCTTTGCTGCGTGAGCTGGCGTTGACCAATAGACAAATGCTTTGCGAACACTTTTGAGCCTTCGTAGCATCTTTAATTACCTCAGTATTAAAGTGTCACAGATCACGTTTTCGTGATTTAGGGATCTGTCGGTCGCATCTGCTATAGTCTGCAAACTGCATTCCTCGAGGCAAGCTAAGTGGTTTTGCAACTCCTGTTAAAAGTTCTCGCGGTTTTGGATATGAGTGCGAGTGGGTCGGAGCGTTGACATCATCAGTCTGTACCGTTCTCGGTGTACGTTGATAGTCAATGTGCCTTTAACCATATGGTGATCGCTTCAAATTTTCACTTTATTGATCACACAGAAATTATTGATATGTTCCGTTTCGAAGACATGATGAAGTCAATTTAATTTCTCGTAGAACCATCGGGGCTCAGCCAGGTTCATTTTCAGAGCGGCTGTTACTTGACAAAGGAGTTCATCATATAGAGGCTCTTCTTCTTGAAATCAGTGAGCATCTGTTCTCTCTGGTGCCGTTTTTCAAACCCCAATTGCCCCACTTTCAACTCTGCCCCGCTTCGTTCGCCGAGTTCGGCGTTAAAATCTCCCATCATAACATTGTAGAAGGTCCTTGAGATATGTATGACCCTGGATATGTCCATATCCTGGGTCAGGGTATACATAACTTCTACATCCTCATTCGGATGTGGGTGCGTAAACCTGTATGACCTTCAGCGTATACCGTTTGGTAATTCTGAGTATAACCACGCTGTTAACTTCTACAATGTTATCGACGAGGGATTTATGGACGAGGAACCCGAGACCACCTTAGGATTGGTGTTCACCCTCCCGGTTGTGCCAGTAATCACCACGCTTGACAGGCGGCTTGGTGATTGCAGGTGCTGACCCTATCGCACCGATAACAATGATGCCCGTTATCGGTCTCTGCGATTTAGGTCAGCGGGAAATAGAATCACATGTATGCACACGATATTCAAATTCATCGCTCAACCACAATAGAACATCTATCGAAAGCGGTGGATGAGATTAATGAAGATCTTGTTGCCATTTCTAAATGGAGTAAATACTTTGGCTTGCATATCAATCCGTTAAAGTCGCAGGCCATCATAATTGGAAGCACCAAAATGATTGCAAAGATTGACGTAAAGCAACTCGTACCCGTAATTTGCAATAATATTGTAATACCTTATTGCGACACTGTCAAAGATTTAGGTTTACATATGGATCAGACATTGTCATGGTCGCCACATATTAAGCAAGTAAGCAATAAGATATTTGGTTCAATAAGATCATTGCTGAGGTTACAATCTTTTTTGCCCATTCCTACTAAAATAATGTTGGCGCATTCTCTTCTTTTACCTATTCTTGATTATGCAGATGCAAGCTATCACAATTGGACTTACTAAATAAGCTTGAACGACTACAAAATCTCGCTATCCGGTTCATATTTGGCTTGCGTAAATATATCTTCTTTCCGTCAAAAGCTCAAGTGGCTCCCTATACGACATCGCCGGAATATGCATATACTTTCTCTTCTGTAGTGTGGCCTATTTCATCCTAATACCCCACTATATCTAAAGGAAAGATTTGAATTCCTTGGAGTGCATTCGAAGATTTTACGCTCATCGGAGAAAATAACATTAAAAATCCCGATCCATAAAACCACATTCTATGAAGCAAAATCATTGCTGGCATTTAAAGAAATGCTAAATGAACATTTTCTTTTAAAGACTAAAGTTTAGACGATTTATATATATTATTAGGTATAATTTAGATATATTTTAAATATATGTAAGGTTATTATATTTTCATGTTATATGTGTATTAATATGTATGTTTATGCCATTGCCCATCAGTTTCGATACTCACTGCTTTTTAAACCCAAAGGTTGTCTGGAAGAAATTGCTATTTAGCGTTAAGACCGCCTTTTGTACATGTATTTATTAGTAAGTTAATATGTTAAATTGTTATTTATTGATGTGCAATAAAGTATACAAACAAATAGATATATCGCCATTTATCGGTATGGTAGTTTGATCGGAAAACTAAGGTATTCAGGGTAAGGAGTTTCCAGGAGTCTTAGGGTTAGGAATAGGATATTACTGCCGCGGTGATGAGAGTGTAGAGCGACAGTAAGAGCTCGACGCACCCGGGGTCGCTTACCCGCATGCTTAATTTAGTAACCGGACAGGTTATCTGACTAAGCACCCTCTGGGTCTACTCTTACTAGAGTTCCTGGGTTTGATTTCTGACAGGGCAGATTTAGGATATTGCATTGGAATCTGGGCTGGTGGAGGCATTTGGTCTATGTATAGATACCATCCTATAAGAAAAGGATAGGCGACCAAGCAAAAAACTTTGTTCCAGTATTATGCTGTGTAGAAACCATAGCAGGTAAATTACCAGATTAGCACACTTTTATCTTAGATTGTATCAGCACTTATCACAAGGTAAAAATATAGTTAAACACTAATCTATCAGCAATAAAAAAATTAAAGTAGTGTCACATTAGTCCATACATTCATATTTATTTTTGTTTTAGCTTTATTTTGGAAACAAACAGTACATTTTATACACAATAATAATAAAATATATGATAATACCTTACAACTAAAATATAATATTCATCTATATATAAGTTTAAAATTATTATTTTACACAAAATCACAGAGACAGGTCATTTTTCTTTACAGACATAAAAAATGGACTAGTACGTAAATATAACATAACACCAGAAGACTACCACATGATTGAAATAGTGATTATAGAGAATAAACCACATAAGGCAGGTCCCCAGTGGAAGTTTGCGGGTGCATTTTATTTTGCTACAGTTGTGCTCGCAATGATTGGTTATGGTCATTCAACACCGGTTACTGTGGGTGGGAAAGCATTTTGTATGGCATATGCAATGGTGAGATATTTTAAATTATGATATATTAAGTCATTTTGGCAATTTATAATAAATATAATATAATTGAAAATTTAGTGCAATCAATGATATGATAATTGACATGTACAGTAATGGTAACAAAAAAATCAATATTTGGGCTACATTAAATATATGTATCGGTAATGAAAAACTTATATACATACGCATGTAATTTTTTACATTTTCAACTGTATTATCGGAACGTCATATAATTCTAGAGGGTTCTTGTTTGGAGATCTCATAGGTTAGAATCATGCGCGGGCACAGGTAAATTTCTTTTTATATGAAACTTACGTACTTGATTGTTCTTCCAATCCATCACTGTTCTTTTGTGAAGGAAAACATATGCATATACGGGAGTAATTCCGGGGAATATGAGGCCTGCAAATTTGCAGAGAAGCAGCGTGGTGGGTCTATGATCTAAAACACTCTCTTCTATGAGTTAGGGGGCCTGTGCCCAGCAGTAGGAGGTAAATAGGTTGTAACTTACCTTACTTTTTTATAAGATTGTGTGGTTTTAGGTGGGCATACCCCTCGGTTTGGTGATGTTTCAAAGTATTGGTGAGCGTCTGAATAAATTCGCTTCAGTAGTAATCAGACGGGCTAAATGTTACTTGCGTTGCAATACTACCGAAGCTACTGAGATGAATCTTATGTTCGCTACTGGAATGCTGTCCTCTATAATTATTACAACAGGTGACTGTGATTAATTTTTAAAAATTTTTATTATTTAAAGTCTTATTTATAATTGTGAACCTTTTCCTGTCCCATAAGTGTTCGAAACTATGCTGGTTCACTACTAAACTAAAATTTAAGAAAACTATATATAGATTTCACTAGACCATCCTTACTAGACACTTGTTGTCGGTTTGGAATCCGGAATAATTTTGCCGCCAAAACGCCCTGTATTATGGTCAAGTGCGCCTGGCAAACGTTTGCTAAGCAGCGATTAAATGTTTTTTATTTATATTCGAATTTTATTACTATTAGTAATAATTCTCAATTTTATTAGTATAAAAAAGTGATTTTTTCTTCCTAATCCTGGAAATGACGGATTTTAATTCCAATATTTTAACGAGAAATTAAGAATGTGAAAGTTTATGAAGGTGATGGATAGTTACTCTCTAATAGTATTTATACTTCATATTAACCTATTATACAATTTCGTATACGTCCCTATAATGAGGGCCTATTCTGTGCCCTCCGACGCAATTTCGAAAGTATCGAAAAATTTCCATTCAAACTAAAAAAGCCTTAGGCTAAATGTATTGACCACGTAAGTTACTTTTTTATATTGTTACTTGCCTAATTATAATTTCACGTTTTAATTTCGTACGTTTCGCATAAAGATATTATGTTAAAAAATAAAAAGTTAAAGGAGCGTGCGTAAAAACTTACTCTTAAACGCCTAAAGACGTTTCACTTCAATAATTGAGTTTTTTCCTCAAACGGAATGGGAGCTACACAATTTTTTTGGAATTAATTACTCTGGAGAATATCAGTTTCCCAAAAATGGCCTGCTACTACTTTACATTAGATAGATAGATAGAGTCACAATGAGGGGTGGCATGGTTTTTATAGCGAAAGTTGCACGTCAGAATATTAGTGAAGTATCTAATTTTGTTTTTCTAGGCGCGATCTCCTAACGGTTAATCGGGAAATGTCTACCTAATTTGAAATAATGGGGGTTTGATCTCCAAACTATCCTTTTGTAGGAGGTATGTTAGTGGTCTTGCCGTTTCCTATTAATGTAATGTCGAATTAATATTTACACAGGTGCAGCGGTTTTCTCTCGATATGAAGGTTGGAGCTACTTTGACAGCTTCTATTATTGCTTCGTGACTCTCACTACGATTGGATTCGGTGATTATGTTGCATTGCAGGTATGTATATCTATATGTATGTGTATATAGATATAAATCAATTGCTGTTCGCTAGTTTCGCTAAATCCCAGAACGACTGGACTGAATTGGCTAATTTTGAATTATTTGTGGAAGTCCAGGGAAACCATTCCTAAATGTCTAAACGTTTGATGTTTGCCCCGTCGTTCAGAAATAAAATTGGGTTTAAAAGAAAACTTTTTCTACTTGTTTTTGACATATGATATTGACATCCAACTGTTTCTGATCGCAATTATAATATTTTACGGACTTTGTCGGGGATCTGGGCGTAAAGATTGCGTTTTTCTGATTACGAATTCTTTCTGTACCGGTTAAGTTTTGACTACATTTTTACACAATTCGAAACACTCTGCAATTATCGGCTTTTATATTTATTAATTCTGAAGCGATACGAAGTCTGCCGGGTCCGTTACTACCTTCTTTATAATTATACATATTTCAGCGTTTGTAATATATAACCTTTGGAACTGTTTTTTATCCAAAGACATCTGTGGTATTTTGAATTCCCAAATTCTATTTTTGTATTATTATTTTACTAGCAATGTCCCGCGGTTACACCCACGTAGATATATGTATATATAATAAAAAAAATTCTACGTATATATGTGTATGATGACATGAATAAAATGATACACTGCGAACAAAATGAACATGGCCAAGGCTACATTACATTATAACATTATTTTCTTTAGGCAGTCATTTTTTAATTCGTTATTCTTTTGAATGTAATGTCTGATTTTAATAGTTGAAAAAGTATTTTACAGTTATTGAATCGGTCTTTAATGAAATATATAAACATTTAATACGACAAGAATTCATACATATATGCTTTGATTACTGTAAGAAAGTAGTTATAGTGGCATAACTACAGTAGTGTCGCGGACTTTTTTGTAGACATTTACCCTTTGCATTCGTATTTATTTTTTAGAGAGTAAGCAAATAACTCGTAATTTTTTTCAGGTTCGATCAAAATGAATTTGTATGAATGCAAAAGAGTTTCAATGTTATAAGACTCACCAACCTCAAATTAGAATTTTCAACATACCACTGAATACACCCTTTGACTTAGGGTGGGAATGTGGCCATATAATATTTTATTTTTCAAACATGTCAAACTAATTTGTTGAAACTACTACGTATACTAAGCTATATCTGCATAAAAAATCTAACAAAAGTAATTAGCCAAATAATGTTTAAGGGCGGACCGTGCTGGTCCCTCCGTATCAATTCAACTTAGAGATACAATCTCAAAATTGATTTCGTCATTACTGCAACTAATAAGAATATTTAGCTATATTTAACTACACGTAATGATATTCTAAGAAATGTAATCAATTTGTCGTCAAGACGCTCTTCCTTATCACTAGATGATGGTTTACCAGGATGTTTGGATGCGTGTATATTATTTCTCATAAGTTTATCAACCAATTGCCGATCAAATTATAAGTGCGTCATGGGGCGATTGTTTTGGTGACGTTTGTGCATTTTGTATAACAAAAATGTATTTACGCTGCTTGACTCAAGTCCCCAAAAAATAATTTCCGTCACAATTTGAACGAGTTACACAAAAAGTAGTATGAAGCAGTAGTCAGCTCTACCAACGACGTTTTTTTAATGAAACTACAATATATAAAATAAAAAATCCAAAACAATTTTCAGAATGATCAAGCTTTGACGAGCAAACCCGGCTATGTAGCACTAAGCCTAGTGTTTATATTGTTCGGCTTAGCGGTTGTTGCAGCCAGCATCAATTTGCTGGTCCTGAGATTTATGACTATGTGAGTAGCATTGTATTAAGACTTATAATTTCATTATAATTGTTTTAAATTGAATCAAACCTTCTATCATTGTCTCAAAGTACGCGAAAGCACCTTTTCAACTTTATTTTTTAGTTCGTTCTTTAATATCATCAGTCATAGGTAAAAACGTATATTTGACGATTAAAAAGTTCTATAAAAGGGTGCTTGAGTAAATAATTTTTGAATTTGAAAAAAAAACCGGTCGCTCGGCTTCATTTGATCATGAATTCAGGATACGTCTGTTCGATTAGTTAGGGTGCATCTGTTCATCTGTTCATGTACTCATAGTGCGTCTGTCTATCTAGGCAAGGTGCAACTGTTCATTTAGTCAAGGTGTATCTGTTCACCAAGTCAAGATGCATCAGTTCACCTAGTCAATAAAGCCCAACAAAAGCGGCACATGATCCAACCTATTGATATCGTCGAGAGCGCTTATATGCAGCAGAGGACATCCCTGGTAGTCTCATTCAATCAAAATGATTTCAGGCAAGCAGAAGAGAATGCCAGAGATGAAGACAAGGATAGCACTAGAACAATATTGCCCATAGATGGACACGTCATTGCTGGAAGACAACGTTCACACGAAGATCAGGCATCGGTAATGTTTATCTTTTTAGCCATTATAACTAAGTTGACAACAAGCTTTTATGGTACAAGGATTTTTGTCTTAAAGTTTTTACATATCGTCTATTCCTGTTAAAAAGCCGGATCTACATAAATACAACTTTTCTGGAGAGCGATTTTAAGTTAGTTTCATTGACTAAAACTATAATACGTGATTTCTAATTCACGTCAACCTTAAAACCAACTTTATATAGTCCAAGTTTTTCGACATCTGATTTTTCATCTTCAAAAGATTGTTTATTTAACAGGTCTGTTCATGCAACTGTCTTGGTAACAAGCAGTGTGAGGGAGGTGCTTTACTACCAGCTGCACCTTCTAGACCTCTTCGGGCGCTTAAGAGACGTGTTTCTCTTACACCAGAATTGCTTGAACGTGCTTCGGTATAAAAAACAGTGACGCTGTAAAAGCTGCTCATAAGTTATTTCTCTCAGCATTTTTCACGAATTATCCCACTCCTAAATCCCTTCCCACCACCTCAAAAATCCTTTATCTCTCTCCCTTCGCATCAAATTGAAATTTCTTAGTTCTATAAGTATAACATGTTCTTCCCTTAGGTATTTGCCAAATATCTTACATTCAGTATTAAGCTAAAATTAATTGGGAAACAGCTTCGTTTGCGTAAAATTAGTTGTCTCTGAGGAGTTATGCTTTTTAATTGTAACTTGTCATATTAAAAATGGTGAAATAGGAGACGAATGGTTGCAAGAGAGCCAATCAAATATAAAATTTTATCATATGATATGATGAATTTTGGTAAGAGATAAATTATATTTTTTAACTCAGCAAGGTCATATAACCTACCTTTGTATACATACGTTTATAGTTCATGGATAAAAATCGCCGAAAGATTTATCTAGAGAAATTTTTTTGCAAAAACATTATTCGTGAGTACTAAGTAGGTACCTCCGACATGAGTTCTAATTTTACGCAGAGGAAGTCACGAGCAGTTGTTAGTTAGTAATAATCTCATTTTAAACGTATTTTAATGACGAATGCACTTTTAATGGTATTAATGATTGAAAATTTGGAAGTTCATAGTAATATAAGTTTTCATTATTTCTATTACCATTTTTTTCTTTATCGGAGATATCATTTTCTATGGCAAAATAACTAAATTATAAGTATTTTTTACGTGTTGTAACACGCAAAAAAACATATATTATCATTTTGCTACAATGAAGTTTTTTATTTCAATTTGTAGTATATAACTTTTGTAAAGAATATAAATCACAAAATAGTTAAATAGAGGGTACGAATAAATTTCATCTATTTTTTGCCATGATTAAAAAATTATTATAAACTATATCTTCATAACTTATTCCATAATATAAAGTTAAATTTCGCTAAAGATGCTAGACGATTTCGAAAATTTCTTTAAATCACAAATAATAAGTTATATTGAGATTGTAGTATTTATCTTTATTAAAAGATGTGTTGGATTTTTCTTAAAGTAAACATATTTTTTTGGTAATTTTCATTTATCTGTGATATGATTTGATCTCATTTTACTTTTTAAGGATATTATGTTTTTTATAACATGTTATCTAATATATTTTGAAGACTAGTCGTTAGGTTATAGTTACCGGATAAGATTCGAAACTTTATAGATTATTTTATTAAATTTCTAGTATTGCCATATTTTTACCTAGTATTATTTACCTGAATATATATTTTATGAAATTATGTGATGTCTTCGAAATGTTGTTTTAATTTATGTGTATTGTTTGTGTCAAAAACGAAACCGTTAAAATAAATGTTTTATGAAATTATTCATATTCTTTCATTTTAGAAACCTATTAAAAGATGTTTACTCGCTGTGTCGGCTTGGCCATATAGCCAGACCCCAGGCACCACGGACGTGACTTGCTGCAGCAACCGTAGGAGAGGAGGCCCGCGCAGGCAAAGTCCTAGCTCTTGCGACCTAAACGTAAAACTAGATCAAATAGTTCGTTTGTACAATGGGTTTTATTTTAATGAAAAGTTTATGTGAATAAGTCCCAAACGATTAAACGATCCTAAAGACAATATTCGTCACGAAATTGAACATATTTAGCCTGAGATGTTGCAGGATGTCATGGAAAATGCCTGAAAAGAGCCGAAAGTTACGCTTAAGCTGTCTACGAGCGTGTCGTCAAAGTTTTATTACCTTACAATATATTTAGCTTTGTCCATCCTATTATCTCGTTCTAATAAAAATCTAATATAATTCTAACGTGGATGTGTTTAATGACATCAATAACGTAAATAAAACTAAGCGTATCAAATAAAATTTATGAAATGAACTACATAATGGGCGAAAGTCGATTTACAACAGTAATATCTAACTTAAGGTTTTATTATTCGCTGTTTTAATGGAACGATTGCTCGCATCGCTGCAAAGTAAGATTAACTTAGGAAATTGTATTTTCTAATTTGTCTAAGCCTGGACTGGGCGGCTACGACTGTGTGTAATTACCGCACTCCCACCAAAACAAAAAAAAATATTCGTTGCCTTTTACCATGCAGTGAGGTCCAAGTGCTAACCTGTTAGCCATAAAAAAACTGTAATCTTATTGTATTTCCGAACATACAGACGCAAAAGGCCAGTCTTATGTTAATATGTAAGAAAAAATATATAAGATTAGGTACTAGCGGACCCGATAAACTTCGTCCCGCCTCAGAATGAATAAATAAATTCATTCTTGAATCCACCTAACACATTTTTTTATCGAGCCTTGCGTAGGTACAGAAGAATTATAGATAATGATATTTCACTGTGCGATATACCCTTGAGGTACATCAAATCATATAAAATTATATTCTTCGATGAAAGTTTTCAAAAATATCAAATTTCCTTTCTATGTGGCTTGTTGCATGGAAAGGAAATTTTAGGCATATACAATTAACAGTAAATATGATGATATTAGACAACGACTTGTAATCTTAAATTAAGTGGTTTCCTTCGCACCCTGTCCTGAGAAGAACCTACAAATAACTCGGTCCCTTTTTTATTATCACCATTGTATTGTGATTTTAATTTACTCTATTAAGATTAGAGCAACCCATTCACTTCCACGCTTTTTTATCGTCTAAGTAGCATTTTCTCTATATGCCGAAGTGTTGTGTATTGAAATAGGTACATTTTTCTTCAATAATTGCTACGTCAATATTTGTTAAGTAGCAGAATCTCAAATTTATTAATTGCGTTTCATTAGAATAGTTTAGTGTTAAAGTTGTTGTTGATTAGTTAAAATATCATATAGTTTAAATATGTAATTTAAACTATATGATATTTTAACTAATCAACAGGCAGGATATCTCACCCTAAAAATATTTTACCGTTATCTAACGCCAATGACCTAAAACTAATTACCGACTTCACTTACCTTATTATTCGTGGCTATATATAAGAATCGAGCTGGAAAATGAGTCATTGATTTACTGAACCCAGAATGGATTTCAACAGATTGCTGTTGACTTTACTTGTAATGCATTTATTTACTAATTATAGTGCGGCATTATTTTTTCCGTCATCGGGCACAGGATTGAATGCGGTCAGAAAAGCTCCGAGATGTAAGAAAAGCTTTATTATTAGAGTTAGTTTATGTAATTAATTAACTTCTTGTCAGTTTATTATTCTAGATTATGTCCAAATGGGTTTTACCAATATTGATGATACTTTTAGTGGGAGATAGTTATTTTATCCTGAATTATTATGTAACTCCACAATGGCTGAAACGAATTTGATTAATTTTATGTTCATATGCACACAACTTGGATTTATTATTAAATGAGCTTGCCAAATGCTTGTAAAAATCAGTAAATTTGTTTATGTATTGTGTTTTAAAAAACAGGGAATATTCCGTGGCTTGGTATTGGATTACTATGTAATGGATGTCCTCCACATGGCTGCGAAGACGACGTGGCCATTTTACACGGTTATTGCTGTGGATGTGCTCATTTCCTAGGTATGGTATTTTTAAATTAGATATAGAACGCAAAATTAGGCTACAGATGATATATTTTATTATATATATACATATAAACAGTAACAACACATTTTATTTACATAATGTAACTTAATGTGCATGAATAAGCTTCTTCGACTTCAAAATGATTTTGTTTACATTTATTATGCTAGCCAACTATGTATAGAGAGAGTATATGAAGGTTATTTATAGGTATTAACTTTTGTGCCAAATCTCTCCGGTCCGGGATTGCCGTCCCTTTCGGACTATGAGAGTGCTTTTGCGTTAGCGCATATACTTGTGTGCTATCCTTGCCAACTTGCGGTGGAGCAGTGTGGAGGGTGTATGCTCTAAAAACCCTCCCTCCTATGAGTGAGACGGCTTGTGCCCTGCAGTGCGACCCGTACGGGCTGTTACTTATCTTACCTATATAATTTCTTATAAAAATTCATTTCAAATCCAGTTACGCTTCTCAGTAGCTGCTACATCATACTTTAAACTTTATTTCCCGTTAACTAGTGAAATGGAAAAAAAAACAACTAACATTAATTCTCTATCTGTCGGTGGAGGTCCTGTCAAAATTGGTTACGCTGTTCCGGACACTATCGTTAACACACAAGGAGAAAAACCAAGTTTTAATGACTAACTCCTTTTAATTTTGCATCTGAATAAAGTGTTATTTTTTATTTAAAAAAACCAATGTAATTTTTACAGATAAGCTTCCTGTAAGTTGTCCGGAAATTCTTCAATGTCCTCTGAACATGCAAGGCCTTTGCCACGACTATGAATACATGCTGCGATGTTGCTGTTAAATTTATGTTAAATGTAAATCTTCTTGATAATGTAGTTCTATCAAAAAAATGATAAATACTATAAAATTTTCTTAAGTTCGACTTTGGAACGATTTACAGTTCATTGGGCGCGACTATAGCTATATAATTTTGTTTTCATATGGATACAATTGTTTTCTGTAAGGCTTTATCCAAGCCAGTGTTAGCAAGTAATCTTAAATCACAAATGTTTCTTACAGTTAATTGATTTTTCTTTAATATCCCACGTGAATATATTAACTCTACGCATACTACACAGTTATGGTCCAATATAATTAGACGGGCTTCATTTACATACTGATATAAAGAACATACCATAATGTTTATAATTATTAAATTACTATTAGGTATAGGCTTTACAGTGGTGGAGTAATTTGGTTGGCTTCTTCCGCGAAATAAGGTACGATAATAATTTATCATCACAGAGAATCGTATACTCGCCTGATGGTTTATTTATTTTTTTTATTTTATTTAGAAAAAGATACACCATCGACTTATCACTAGATATTCTTATAAATTTACAACATAGATTCGTTCAGTATGACTCGCCATTACAGGTGTATACAGCACTATTGAATATAAATTTAAATTAAGTGTGATGTAAACAAAAAAAGAGAAATAAAAACAGTAAATAAAGAAAAATAATGAATACCAAAATTAAAAGTAACTTAGTCTAAAACTAAATCTAAATACGGAGAACGTGCGTAATAATTTTGACAAATTTTATATAATTGTCACAACCGAGAATGTCAATATCGCCCTTCCGTGAGACTTTGTTGTATGTTTCCATAAGTCTGTTCAAAGGAGCATATCTTCCAACATTGGTCCTAGAGCAATTTAAATTAAATATATTTATATGGTTCCTTGGGACAGATTTTGGTACATTAATATTAATTTTCTCAATAATACCTGAACAATTAATTTGGCCATGTAAAATCTTATACAGTGTTTTCACATCACAAATCTTACGCCGTGATTCTAAAGAACTCAGTTTAAAATGAGATAATCTAGAGTGATAGTTTGAACGGTAAGGACAGCTTTTGTCCATAAAAGCCAGAAACCTGGTAAAGCTACGTTGCACGCGTTCAATTCTTTCGCTATGGGTTTTATAGAAAGGGTTCCAAATGGGGGACGCATACTCGAGACTACTTCTTATAAGGGATTTATATAAAATTAGAACAGTCTTATGATTTTTGAAGTCTTTGCATATTCTTTTTACAAATCCAGTTAACTTCCAAGCATGTAATGTCATTCTGTCAATATGTTCTATAAAAGTCAACTTTTTATCAATGACGACGCCCAAATCTTTTACGGATGATGATGTAACGAGAGTAATATTGTTTATTAAATAACTCGACGCGGTAACGTGTTTCTTTTTTGAAAATTTTATATGAAGGCATTTTGCAACGTTTATGTCCATTTTGTTGACCTTGCACCAATTAATTACTGAATCCAAATCAGTCTGTAGCAACTTTACATCATCTTTGTGGTTTATTGATTTATATAGTTTTAAATCGTCTGCAAAAATTGAACATTGACTATATCTTACGTGATTAGTGATGTCATTAATAAAAACTACAAACAGGATAGGGCCTAAATGCGAGCCTTGTGGAACGCCTGAGGTAGGAAAGTAATCAAAGGACTTGTAACCCTGCGTTGTTACTCTTTGAATTCTATTAAATAAGTAAGATTTAACCCAGTTTAGTAGATTCCCATGAATTCCGTAATATTTTAATTTCGCTAAAAGGATATTATGATTTACTTTGTCAAAACTAAAATCTGTATAGATTGAATCGATTTCTCTATTACCATCTATCCATTCGCTGTCTGTGACGAAACTCAGAAGGTTGCTTAATGTAGATTTGCGCGCACAAAAATCGTGTTGATAGCAAGAAATGACGCTAGCAAAGTGGGTTGTTAATATTGGACAGACTAATTTCTCCAATAGTTTGGAGAATAAATTTAAGATTGAGATGGGTCGATAATTTTTTATATTGCAATTATCACCTTTTTTAAATACAGGGATTACATGGGCCATTACATTTCTGCTAAAACAATATAAAAATTGCAGCAACAAACATAAGCTCATTGCAATTTGATTACAGTTAGTTAGCTATTACTTTAAGCCATTGAGGAGTTCTATTGATCATCATATTTGAATACGACAATCACTTGACCATACCGACGTTAAGGTAGGTGACTCTAATATCCGGATAGCCTATAATTGATTCTGCCGAATATCTTTAAAATGCTCCTTAGAATTAAAGTCATTGATCCCATAATAAAAACCCCTGAATAAAATCCCTAAATCTCCCAACACCTTGGCTGTCGGACGACATCAGAAACGTAATGTCCAAAAGGAACTTTGCCAAGTCGAAATACAAAGCCAATCCAACTGATGCTAATCTATACAAATATAAACAATTAAGAAATAAATGTAGTAGGCTTTGTAGAGACGCGCAGCGCACTTATTTTCATCTCTCATTGCAAAACAAAGATACAGCCAAGACCTGGAAATTTCTTAACGCTATGGGCATAGGTGGCAAAAAAAAACCTGCTCTGTCGGTTCAGGCAATGGACATAGAAGCGCTCAATAAATATTTCACTACCGTTAATCCATTGGATAGCACCATTAAAACAGACGCGCTTACTTTTCTCTCCTCCCAGCCTAGACCACAGCATGACTCTTTTTATTTGAATCCAGTCACTATAGATGAAATAAGGAAAAGTATATGTACCATTGAATCAGACGCTATTGGCTGTGATGGAGTTAGTCGAAAAATGATAACCTCAACTCTTGACTATGTCTTACCCGTCCTGTCTCATATCTTAAATTACTCTATTTCCACTAACAGTGTTCCTACCTCCTAGCGCCTTGCTTTTGTCATTCCTATTTCTAAAACTAACAATCCAGTATCCCTTTCCCATTTCAGACCTATATCTGTACTTCCTTTCCTCTCAAAAGTTCTCGAACGTCTTGTCTATTCGCAACTCTCCCTTTATCTCACTAAATATAATATCGTAAGTCCATCTCAGTCAGGATTCCGTTTGGGACATAGTACCGTTACCGCACTAACCAAAATTTCTGAGGATATTAAACGTGGTGTGTGGTATTGATAATCAGGAAGTCAGCATTATCGCCCTGTTGGACTTCTCAAATGCATTTGGCACTGTAGATTTTGAAATACTGTTAGGAACTCTAAAGAAGCTTAATTTTTCCCCCGATGCTATCGCATGGTTTCACTCTTATTTATTCAATCGTAAACAATGTGTACGTTACGATAATCATTACTCTTCTTTGTGTCAGATGCATGCAGGTGTCCCACAGGGTAGTGTCTTATCCCCACTACTTTTCTCAATATACATCAACTCGGTAACTGAGATCCTGTCTGTCCCTTATCACCTGTATGCTGACGATCTGCAGCTATATACATCAACACCCGTCAACAGTCTTGCTGAAACTATTAAACAATTCAATTTTAACCTCGATATTGTGAGTGAATGGAGCATGTCACATGGTTTGTGCTTAAATGCCAGTAAGTCCCAGCTATGTTTGATCGGTAGCAAACAACAACTTAACAAAACTGATTTGATTTCACTACCACCCATTATGTTAAATGGCGTTAAGTTGGAGTTTAGCGACACTGTCAAAAACCTGGGTATTATCATGGATAGAACTTTGTCCTGGTCTCCATATATCACGTATATCAGTCGCAGGATCTTCGTGGTACTTGGGAAACTAAAACGGTGGAAAAATTTCCTACCCATCAAAACCAAAATTACCCTAGCCAACTCCCTTTTATTACCTATACTTGATTATGCAGACACTTGCTACCTGGATTTACCACTATTTCTCCTTAACAAGTTGGAGCGTCTGCAAAATCTAGTTATACGATTTATCTAAGGGTTGCGAAAATTTGACCACATTACCCAATACCGCCTGCAGCTGAAATGGTTGACAATAAAAGATAGACGCAACTTTCATGCTCTATGCCTTCTCTATTCTACTTTCCCCCCTTTACTTTATCTTAAAAACCGCTTCTCCTTCCTCGGCCACGACTCCTCTTATCCTTCTAGTCTTCGGTCGCGCAGCGATAATAAGTTATCCACTCCTTTCTGCCATTCTCGTATATATTTCGAGTCATACACAGCGAAAGCAGTACAACTCTTCTCTTCAGTTCAAGTCTTCCATATACAATCAGACATTCAGCTTCTTTGGGAATCTTTAAAAGTCGTTTGAAGGCTCATTATCTCTCATCATCACTTGAGGATCATGCATAATACGTATTTATGTATTAATAGGAATGTATGTTTATATATCCGTTATATATATTATATTATTCAAGTATATATTAGTATGTAGGTACATGTATGTCTATCTATTAATACTTTTTGCACCAACCTATATGTTATCTTTAAGTCCTAGTCTGTAAGGTTGCCTGTAAGAGATCACTTGAAGTGTTAAGGCCGCCAATGCACATTAATGTTAAGTGTTTTTTTTTTCTCTTTGTACATTATGTTAAACTTAATTTTTGTGCAATAAAGTATTTTTTGTTGTTGTTGTTTTTGTAAAAACCTAACCAAACTTTCATCAAACAATCCTTGAATATACTTCAACTTTCTTTCCTATAAAAACGAATCATCAAAATCTGTTGGCGTGTTCTTGAGTTGAACGTCTATTTAAGATACATACGGTTTTCTCATGGATGCCAACATCAGAACTGAACAAAAAAATGTGATTCTACGACAAGCACCACCTATCTTATAAAAAAGTAATCATCATTATCGGTTCACCCAGTAGAACGTTATGAGGTAAAATACAGACGATTTGATAACCTCCTCCGTTTTTGAATTGGATTAAAAATTAAAGCCAGTTCCTACATCTATCACGAACTTCTTACTCATTACATATGAAAAATCTTAACGTGACTTTTCATTAGATGGCGCTGTTTAATATTTCAAAACCTACATTTAAGTAATGAATTAATATTTTAAAAGTTGAATTGGCATCAAATATCAACTGTAGTAAGTTTGTTTAAAAAATATATTTGAGCTCGAGCTAAGGGAGAAAAAAATATAATATTTCATTAAAAATTGAAATTAACAAGTAGATATATAGGGAGAATGTGAACTAATAGTAGAAATTTAAAAAAAATCTTTTATATAAATGCGAATATTATCGCTTCGTGTATTTTTATCATCAAGTATGTATGGTGGTAAGGTGCTTAGGTTATGGAAAATAAAACATCTTTAAATAGCATACTGTTTTAATTTCTAAGAAACCCTCAATACAGAATTACAGTGGGTTAGCGGATCGATTAAGTAAACTTAACATTCATCACATGATAGTACAAAAATAACATTGAGTAAGTTACATATCGAAATAATTTATCATTTGGACCAATGTTTTAAATAACGATATCTTTTTGGTTATTCTTAAATTGTGAAGCGATTCACACTATATATGAAATTAGGGAAGTCTGTATAATATCGAAATAAAGTGTAAATATTTCAAAATTTGTGTTCATAAAAAGTTTGTTTTTACGACGTTTTGTTTGATTAAAATATATTTTTTTTAAGTTTCGTCTTACTCTATGTATTTTTTTCTGCAATCCACAGACTGCATATCTAATCGCAAACAAATTAAGAGACAACACTACACCTGCACAAATAAAACTGTCAAGTGTGGTCTGAACTTTAATGTCATAGTTAAATTATAATAAAATTCGATGACATAATATTTTTTGTTATTACAGCTTTTACATCCTGTAGATTCTTCATTAGTTTAGATATGGGGATGGCGAACAGTGCAATTATGAAATAATATAATATTTTGCGATATACGGTATTAAAGATTTATATTTTATCTATGTCTACCAGATAGAAGCAATGTTTTCACCGCCATTACGTTAAATGAGAAGAACAATATTACAATTTATGAGAAGTAATAAGACATCCCAGGGTCTTTTACTATTTCCCGCCACTAGCTTTCATTTTTTTTTAATATTCACTTCCGAAAAACTAAAGAGATATTTTTATTTAAAGCATTGGATTTCTCTTTTAAACATCATATCATCGAAGTTACAGTACATCAGTGTTATATTATGAATATGTCTTTTAATTAATACTATGTTCCCGCTTGTTTGTAATCGATGGCTACGTAAGTATACTCCTAATTTCACTAAGGCCAAATTGCTATATCTACAATTTTGTGTTAAAACTTACGACTGCATATAAAATAAAATATTCTAACACAAAATTTTGAACACAGCACAACCCCAGTACACATTAGTATAAATTAATAACATCATGTTTGGAATTACACCCAGTGCACGTAGATATAAAAAAAATTAGTACCACGGCGACGTTTATAATGAAAACGCAACAAAAGCTTGAACAAACAGTTAGCCTACGCACGAAATGGACAACTTTCAAAGGCTTCCAATTACATAACAAATGCCAGCGACAAACTTTCCTCGGGGTTTATAAAATCGATATCACAACCGATTGACTGACTCAATACAACACGAGACCTATAAAGCAACTCAATGTCGTCATAAAGGGCACCACATATTAAAAGTCCATCGGCAGATATCGACCTCCTCATTAATCGCAATAAATCACACAATAAAGATTCGTAAACTGTCAATTCAAAATTGTAACGAAAGTATGGAGTGCGTGATCTGTTGCGATTTACACAGACCAAATTCAAATTTATCTGTGAGTGGACTGATAAGGTGTGGCATATCTGCCGATGGACTGTTAATGTTTGGGCCCTTTAAGTATTTGTAATTTGTCGAGGTATTCGGTTGAGTTAACATTTTATGTCAGAAACTATTCCAGACTAATTTATTAAAAATTGCATTACACGTGCGATTTCAATAAGTTGTGCATCTAGGAAAAATGAGCCTAGGAATACATGGGTCAGAAAATTTTTACAGCTACAGCTTTAAGGTATGAAACGCAAAAATAAGTGAACTTTGAAATCTAGAAGAACAAAATTAATAAATATTTACCAAAGGTATACACCCTATTGCCAAATTTGTCAATACTCGATTGGAAAGTTTTCCGTTTTCATATTACTATTTACTTTTTTGGTGTATATTATTAATGTTGCATTTCAATTATCTAGTAAATTTGTAACGGCCATTTTTCTACATTCCTAGTTGAAAAGTTTCATAGACCGCGCTAATAAAAACGCGTTTTTAAAAAGTTACATCATTATTGTTCGTTTTAGGTACATCAAAGGAATACCTAAATCAATAGACAATACATGTATACAATTTATAAATACATTAGTATCGAATTGCCACTGTTTTACTAATCACTTCAATGGTGGACCTGTCATGCAACTTTAATGCAATAAGCCCATCTTTATATATGAGTATTATTTGTATGTATGGTTAATATTTTCCAAAATTCGAGCTCTTAAAGTTAAACAACTGGGATATTAGGTTATTGTGAAATTATAAGCGTAGGCAGTTAATTTTGTAGACATTGAACTTAAATCTACAATATTGATTTATGTGAGAGGTTAAGGGGGAACAGAGATTTACAGGAATCTCAATCTCATAGGGGAGAGAGGGTCGGTATAAATCTACAGTAGTTTTATTTCTCAAATAACTTTATTAAAATGCATCCCTGTGGACTGAATAAGAATGAATATTTGATTGATTTTAGACAATATTAAGTCTTTACTAAGTCTAAACCAAAATAAAAGTATATAATAAGTATGTTCATTACTTTATTAATCCCAACATAATCAAATACATACTAATTACCATTTGGGGGGGGGGGGGGGGTGTTACTTCTCATATATTTATTTGTTGCTAAAAGGTTGGCGCTTAAGTATGATAAGACCTGGTGGTATAAATCTAAGATGGAAACATTGGCATTGTACCATTTCTTAAATGGCGGCACGTTTTTGCCGGTAGGGTGATAACTAGCGACGGCCGAAGTCTCCCAACAGACCAAACTCGGACAAATTACAAAACGCAATTGATTAAATTTGGAAAAATCACCTCACGCAATTATATTGAAGTTGTTTGTTGCATTTAAAGTGGCATAAAGGTCCACACGCAATAAACCCATACAAGGCTCTTTACGCTAGATAAAAAACACACATCTCGCAAACCGCGCTTAGTTCTAGCCTGAATCTTATTTTGGAATTACAGCACGAAATTAACCTACGATACTCATTATATATAAACATGTATAAACATACACCCATCCATTTCACCTCCTTCCATTTTACTAACAATATAACGTCGGACAGTGTAGCAACGTAAACGGAGTTAGCTTATGATGTAAATTTACGACGAGCTTAGGCTCGGCACTATAATATNATATATATATATATATATATATATATATATATATATATAATTTAACTTTATTTATAATAATAGGGATGCGATGAAATTTTTGTGGTAATTGCATTTTAATTGCCGAATAGCGGCCGGCGTGTCGATCCACACGATGTTACCTGCCGCCAGCCTGCGTTATCAATAATATATAAATTGATGACTTCTTCAAAGTAGAAAAATACAATTTCCTAAATAGAAGGTCTATTGGTATATACATAATGTAATAACAAAACTATTTATTATAGTCGCGGTAAATCTCATGAAGATATTATCAAATTTAATAAAGATGTTTAAAACAAGCGAGAATAAAACAAAATCTTTTACAACAGGGTGACATTAGTCAAACCTTTCCCGCCTTAAGTATCAAAAAACTGCGCGTGATCGGAACGGTGATACCAAAAGACCCCATTTGTATGTAAATCTGAAACAGTCGTGGAAAATCACGTGCATACCGTTGCGCTTCCATGAGGCGACATACGCGGCTATATAAATCGGGGAAAACGAAAACAGTGTCCTACATTTGTCTCACTCTTTCCTTTCGACGTTAGTGAGCGAGTGGGAGAAATAAAACTACAAACAGTCTAAAACAAAACGTGCAAATAATAGGAATGTAGATATTAGATATCATCTATTTAGGTTTTTGTTTCGACAATAAAAAACGGGAAAATACATATTATTTGATAGTAAGTCTTCTTATACTCAAGTTATTAAATTAAAACTCATACCAGCCCGAAGCAGGAGATTTTAAATCCCTAGAGTACATGTTAACTGAAAATTTTATGGATGACAATGACATCGAAAGAGAACGCCGTGCTCTGGCAGTAAGATGCAACATGATTGCACGCCGTTTTGGAAAATGTACCGACAGTGTCAAAGTAAAATTATTTCGGGCCTAAGCTTTTACACTTGTCAGCTTTGGACAAAATTTTCTAAACGTGCAGTTAATAACATCAGGGTGCAATATAATAATGCGTATCGTATTCTGATGAGATTACATCGATCATGTAGTGCATCTGCCATGATTACTAATGCCAGAATACCAGATTTTTATGCAATCATAAGATCGCGCATTGCAAGATTCTGGAAAGGAATACGAACCTCCGACAACATCATTATTAAGACGTTGACAGAAAATTGTGACTGCTCAATTTTTAACTTTTGGCATTCCGTGCACCACAGTCCAAATAAATAGATTTAGTTTCCAATTATTATTATAAATTTTGAATTATCTTACTATTTTACTTTTATTTTATTTTATTTTACTTTTGTATTTTATTTTACTTTTATTAATATTTTAGTTATATAAATTACTTAAATTTCTTGTAATTAATTTATTTCATTTAACTGTGACTTTATCGTGTGTGACTGTAATGGGTATTTACCTGAGAAAGAAAGATTATTATTATTATTATTAAGTGATAGATCTATATAATTACCGTGTGCGTCGTGTTCAGCAGCAGGAAGATTTTCCGGTGTCGATAGGACGACCTTGGTCGATCTTAACAGCGGGACCCCCCGGCGCGGTGCCAGCAGAAGGCGGGCCAACACGAGCCTTGATCTCGGCCGCCATCGTCATAAACGCCTGCTCCACGTTAGTGGAGTTCTTCGCTGACGTTTCGAGGAAGGGTATGCCCAATTGCTCTGCGTATTGCTGGACATTTGTTTTTTTATTATGCGAGGTCATTTCCCAGTACAATTTATAAAAATTATTACATAGTGATATGTAAGCATGCAGTTGAGGTATAATTCATCGAAGGAAGTGTTTGGATTTAAGTTCAATCAATGGCAATGCATTTTCATTTCGTAGAGCTGGTTAAGTCTACATTAATGTACCTCTTGTGGTTTGCGCACAGCATGGTACCTTTTTCCTTGGCGTCTTTGCAATTAGGGTGGTAGTAGCCACGGCCGAAGCGTCTAAACTACCACCATTCCATACTCAGACACATTTGAATATTATTTTCTAAATTTTGCTCTACTAGAAATCGTACCTCTGCTAGCGAAGCGTAACAACAAAACATATAATTTGCCAGTGTAATAAAAAAAAAGAACCTAAACTAAATAAAATAAAAAATTGCTTTAATTGTGTCACAAATAGTTTTCTGGATTCTTTCAGAAAACTTATTTTTATAGATGGACCATGAAGTGGCAGATTCAAGAGATTTTTGTGTTAACTGACATTTGATAAAATGTTAAACAATAATTTTCTCAAAGCCACATAGTTTTATACAAACATATTAATTATTCATGATCTGCACATAGCATATAAGTTTATTGATAGCCATTATGAGATGCCTTATATTAAATCTACCTAATGAAGTTCTAAGAAATATAAGATCATAATAAAAGTTTTTCAAACAGTTCTCAAATAAGGAATTTATTTGCTCAAGCATATTTTTCAATGCTGACAGATTAGTGACTGATTATAATGTCACCAGATGGCAAGTGATAATACAGTGTAATATGGAAATGTGCAATCTGATCAGAGGTAATTGGCAGCATTATACTGGAATAAAATTATTTACTTGATTACATGGCTTTGCTGGTAGGATAGTAACAAGCCAAGGCCAAATGAAGGATTCACGGCCAGACTCAAACAAATATTTTGCCCTATCTGTAATCAAACCCAGTACGTCTGCTAGTGAAGTCAGTACTTCCTTATTGTAGACTTATTGTTTCAAGGTCTGTAGCCAAGCTCTTTTAGCAGACATTGTTTAGTCACAATAAAGAATTATATGTGAGTTGATTTATTATGTATATGTAAATGAAATACAATCATTTAATCATTAAATTGAAAAATAATCACTTATTCGACCTGAATATCTCCAAAACTATTTGTCTGTAGGACTTCAAACTTAGCAAAGTGACTTCATTTTCAATGTGGTACCTCGTTAAGAATGAATTTGCCTTATTCAGATGGGATTGGTAACATTACAGGCGATAGCTTATATATAATATTTTCAGATATATTATATATTCAGTTATGTTATTGTGTGTACAATTATATGACACAGAAACAGCAAATCCTCTATATAAAAAAGTTTGCTGTCAGCAACAACTGCCAGCAACTAGTCTTATGATGTGTGTAGTTCGAAAATACCAAAAATGTCTTAAAAAGATTTTTATTTTAAGTTGTTGTTTATTACAATATAAATAGAATAATATGACAAACTAGCAGATTTATTTTCACACAATATAATATTGGTCTTGCTATCTTACCTTAGCTGTGGTATAATCTACAACCTTCTTTGTAGTCAAGTCACACTTGTTGCCAACAAGCAACTTGTTAACATTGTCACAGGCATAGCGATCAATTTCCTCCAACCACTGTTTTACGTTACTGAAAGAGTCCTGAGGAAAAAGTTGTTATTATCACCCCTAGATCAGGAAATGAGTAAACATATTATATAATATAGCCTTAAAAATTCTTTAATCAAGCAGGATTTTACAACACTTGATTTGTCAACTATTGCTTTTTTCACATATAATTTTAATGGATGGTTGTAGTATTCTCTAATATCACATTAGAGAATAATACTCAATCTAAACTTATCAGGGTTCCTTTTCTCCCTCTTCTGTAAAGAACCCACAATAAAATCAGTGGGGTGTCCTTTTTCCCCCAATCATTGTTAAAATAAATTATTAACATTTTATATAATATATGTAAGGTAAAAAGGCAAATGACAAAACTTGCTTTGTATAGACTCGTTAGAGAAACTTGTAAACAAAAAATCAAGGTGACAAAATCCTGAAGCATAATTTATAGTATACATAATCACTGGAACTATTATCTGAATCTGAACTGATTTAGGGAGCTTCAATTGTGGCTAGTTACCACTGTACATATAAAGATGTGCTGCTTTTTAAAATCCATTAGGTAAATTACCTCAAAGTGCACTTACATCCTAGACAATATCATCACTTACCATCAAATAGATAGCATCAGAAGAAATCATAGTCAGACTAAACTTTCAACATTCAAAAAAAATACTGAAATGTGGAGCAATAATCACAAAATTACATGGCAATTGTGTGCAAAGTAGCCCATTTATGTCATAACTTATTCATTATTAGTCTTGTAAGGTAGTGGAACTTACAGTCCTATAAGTCAATTAGGGCCTTCAAAAGTTAAATATGCACCTTTATCTAAACTGGAATAGACTAGATAAATAGAGTGGAAATTGATGAAATGTGGCCACAAGATCTTTAGTGTACAATTTAATGAACAAGTAGACATGTGTTATATTTTGTGACCTTGAAACAAATTGTTTGAGCATTAATTAATATACTTTTGAGAGCTATTTTATCAGTATATATATATTTTTATATCTGTCAGATATAAAAATATCAAAATTTAATAATAAGTATAATTTTATATTATATATATATAGAAAAGTTTCATTACCTCGTCTGTGTTGTAGAAAAATAGTATATTCAAAAAAATTAAAAAATTTTGAACTTCAATATTATCAATTTTAATTTACTTTACAAGCATATTAAATAAGAAAATATGCTATGATGCCAAAAATGTCATTTCATTTAAAGAGGTACTTTTTTGTTATATAGGAAAGTTTGCAATCAGTTACTAAGAAAATAAAATTTATAATCATATTTATCATGTGCATGTTAAGGTGATTTCCTTTTTCATACATCATATTCTAATTTCCTTTTGATGCCTAATTCAACAAAATTTATTCACATGAATAGAAATTGTCTAAGTATTTTTTTTTAATAGGAGTAAAGAAAATCTGTCACCTGATCTGTGCAATCATAAACAATGATGATTCCATGTGCTCCTCTGTAATAAGATGAAGTGATAGTTCTAAATCTCTCTTGTCCTGCTGTGTCCCATATTTGTAACTTTATTGTCTTTCCATCTAAATCTAAAGTCCTAATTTTGAAATCGACTCCAATGGTACTGATATAGCTTTCTGTGTAGGTATCGTCGGCAAATCTGAGCAGGAGACAGGACTTTCCTACACCAGAGTCACCAATCAAGAGCAGTTTAAACAAGTAATCGCTGAAAAGAATTATAAGTTAAATGCATCTCATTCAGTTCTTGACGCATTAAGTTTCTATGCATCAACTTTACCGTCAATATACAAAGAATTGATAAACACGCAAATCTGCGACCTTATGAGGAGGAGGCGTATCTTTGTCTTTCTAAACAAAGAAATGCAATCTTGCATGTTATAAGACAAACAGTCACATTATTAGTTTTTATAAATACGGGCGGAAGTAGAAAGCAAGAGATCAGTCGAGACCCTTCACACAAATTTTCATGATTACGTTTAAATTTTAGTACTATGAACGTAATGAGTCACCAGTTTTTTTACAAGATTAATAGCTTTTAGAAAATAAACACTAATGGACAACTTGTAATTCAGAATGTAGTGCGGAGCATATGTAATGTGATTTCTCAAAAGAACATGCTAAAATTGAAACTAAATTAAGCCCAACCTTATTTAATAAAATTTAAAAGATACTCACTATTCTGGATTCATTTTGTACTATAAATGTATATAAAGCGAAATGGTTGCGTATTTAACTATTACAATAAGATATATATGTTCTTTGTTACAATTTTATTGGAAGGCAAAACACAAAAAAAATTATATTCTACGTAGAATAATGGCCGCCGACACTGAGACACCCACACTGACGTAAGTCAGAACTTCACTCAGGAGTGCCACTTGGCAAAAATAAATTACGTTCTGAAACGTCGCAATAACAATATGACTTAAAACGCACTTGATTAAAAAGCTAAAATTTTTGGAAAACTATAAGTTCGTTTTAATGTAGATTAACATTAGTTATTTAAGAGTTATCTATTCATAGATTTTATATAAAATAAAGATAAAAAAGGTTTATTTTCTTAAGCCAGTTTTTAAAGTGAAATTTTGTTCCATCGCCTCAAGAGTTGTGAAGTAAGGCTAAAACGAGTAGCGTAGCGCTCGCCGGAGTAGCTAAGGCTTTTGTGTCGGCGCCCAGGATGGAAGGTAGAGAAGGTGATTCCTATTCCCAAACCGTGAAAGGATCGCCCCGTTCCAAGAAGCTACCGCTCTATCACGTTACTGTCGCACACATGTGTGCGGCATTGCTGCAACGATGCTCCCGCATCTGCTACCCTACGACGCTCCAACTAACATGAACTCTTAACCATATAGCCAGTGAGCGAAACAAACGTCGCCACACGGTCGGGGTCATCCTCCTTGCTAATCTCTTGGATACGTCCTTACCACTAGGATAGGCGCTATTGGTGGCATCATTCCTGAAAGGCCGCACCTTTTACGTCTCCGTGGAGGGAGTATCGTCACAGTTTCATCCCGTGCATGCTGGGGTGCCGCAGGGCTGTTGCTTGTCTCTCAGCTTATATGCGACATTCACAGATGACATCTCTACGCCCACGAATGATATTCGACCGGAGGAGGGAGACTCGCTGTTGTCACTCTACGCAGACGACAGTGCGTACACAATGTCGTCCTCCTCACAGATCTACGCCATATTCAAGATGCAAAAACTGCTGAACCTGTTTCCCGCCTGACTGGACAAATGGAGAATGACGTTCAACGTAACGAGACCGCTTCCATCCTGTTCGCCAAAGGTCGGCCGCTGCGACAACTCCAGTTCCGTGAACCAAGCGTGAAGTGGAAGAACTCGGTCAGGTACCTGGGGTGCGGCATCAACCGGACGCTGAGTATGGTAACCGCCGTTGGTCGGGCGGAGAGCCAGGCTCAGTCGGCCAAAGCTTTCTTGAACCTGGCGCTTACCTCATAGCTACCAAAAGGCACTAAGCTGAGGATCTACGGTGCCTACATTCGTTCACGGCTAACGTATGAGGTCCCCTCTTGGTACTCGTTCTGCTCACAACCAGAGGAGGAGGAGGCTACAGGTAGTCAATCAGGTTCGCCTCGAGGCCTGCATCCGCTGGATTTCCCAATATAGACCCCTTGCTGCTGCCTTCGCCAGAGTAGCTAAGGCCATTGTGACGGCGCCCAGGGTTCGCTTCAGCTGTTTCACTTGAATCGTAGTTTCATAAAACTACACAAAGCTTTTGGTTATTAGCACAAAGTCAAAGTATTTAACATTGCGAGCGATTTAATAATCTCGTATTGGTACGAGAATACAGTTATACACTTAGGCCAAATAGTAAGAACACTAACTGCCTTTTACCCTCTTAGCTATAGCTACATTTTGCCGCTCTAAAATAAAAATTGCTTTAAATTGTTGTAAATGACTTTAAACTTTCTGCGACATGGCGTAAGGTTGTAGAGGGCTTCGCTGGGTTTTGTCTTGCGAGTCCCACACTGCCGAGTAGTTTTTAATTCACTCGGCGTGCGTAAACGCATTTCCCAGCGACAAAAAAAAAGGCTTGACTTTATTTTTCATATACTTGTTATAAAGTTACATCCTTATATATAGTTATAATGTTGGAAGGTATAGATTAGTAAAAGACAACCACATCTATTATAGGGTATATTTTAGGTTTTATATGATAAGAAGTAGATATATTTTTTTATGAATATTTTTCTCATATTATAAATAAAAATAAAATAACACCCCAATTCAACTGTTTTATTACTCCTATATACATTGTTACATCTATAAACGTTAGTGATAGAATATGAAACTACAAAAAAGTGGTGCGTACCCTACATAAATCTGTAGCAGTTTAAAGTATCATCTCTTGGAGTATGCAAAGTGGTATTTTCCAAATATATAAACTCCTGTCTTTGTAACCGGCAATTATCTGTAACAAATGTAAACATTTTAATATTTAAACGTAGTTTAATAAAAATAAAAGACTGGTGTATCGTAAAGATAGTCTTGGTGTATCTTGAAATAAGTAAATAAAATATAGGGTTACAAGTGACTGACCTTACTGCCTACAACAGCCAGAGAGAGCAGCATGAGACTAGGACCTCGAATCTGTGCAAAAGGCCTTCCCTCCCCCTCCCGGTACACATACACACAGCCGTCGTAGCATCCCGCGAAGAGCAAACCGCCTGACGCTCGCAGACACACCGCACCTTTACCTCCTTCATGGGTGCCCACGTGACCACCACTCTGCAAATTAAATAAGTTGTAAGACTTAATTTCCCACCGTGTTTCAAAAAACAATTCACTTTCTCCGTATATATATTTACTAAATAACCACCGCAAGTGCCTAAAGTATGGCGACATCTATTTAATGCTTATGTAATTTAGCCACACGTCGCGCCCACGGACTGCTGCCAACCAGAACGAAACGATCGGCTCGCCAGCCATAGAGCTTTCGCTTTATAAATCTCTGACAACCTCTACTTCTTTGAAATGTTATGGGCATTAATAAAAAATAACACAATGTTTATGTAATATGTAAAATATAAAAAATGGGTGGGATTTCCTCTAGAGATAAATACATAACATCAAGGACATTTTTATCTATCCTTTTTAAGACACACAATTTATTTTGCCAGCTGCAGCGAAAGGGTAAACAATACCTAAGACCGAAAAATCGCTATGGTTTAGATTTCTAGTTTGGTGTACAATAAAGTTTTTTCTAAAGATTCTATACAATTACTTACAGCATAATCAAAGACGTGTATCTGATGGCTGCTTGTACCACAGTAGACTTTGCCATCTTCATAGAGAAGTGTGTACACTGTCATCTTGGGTCCCACCAACGTCCTTAACAGGAGGCCTGTTTGAGCATCCTTTATTGTGACATTCTCAGATCGAGCTGCCACTAAGAGAACCTTACGGGGTCCCTCTTTCATTGCACGGAGGGCTAATATTGATTGATCTGAGAACTTCACAGAACTAACAGGTATGAGCATGTTATTCTGAAACAAATACATGATATTAATAAAAATATGACTGTATGTGTTTTCTTAAAAAAAACTCCAGAAGATGTTATAAATAAAAATAAAAATCTTTTATTTCAACCTTATTAGCGGTCATAGCGGTAGTAGTAGTAGTGTTAGTAAATATATCGATAAACATAAACATAAAAACTAGGTGTTAGTAATACAATTATGGCTACTTAAATCTATTTCCGGTCCGACTTGTCAGTACATGAACCAATGAGCAGTGGTTCAAATACTGACAGTCGAGCCTGGCAGCAAACGCACTCAAGATGCTGTTGGTACTGGCCCGGACTCTTCGCAACAGGGATGTACACCGCTTACGCATGGTTGCATAGAAGCAATCCACACGCGCTTCGGCGAACATACCTGAAGCACTGCAGAATCGGGGCAGTCCCATCAGCATCCTAAATGCATTATTATATTGCACGCGTAGGGCGCTGTACTGTTTTTTAGTATAATCGACCCACAGGCTACTCGTGTAGAATGAGGTGCAGTAAGCTTTAAAAAGTGATATTTTCACTGGCACCGTACACCGAGAAAACCTGCGGACGATCATATTTGCCCTGAAATTTGAAACAGTCATTGGAATAACACATGTATAATCGGTGGTAACATGTCACTAGCTGACTAAAACAAAACGTGCTAATTATAGAAATGTAGATGTAACTTGGGTTTTTGTTATCAAAATCAACATTTTTAAACGATTTGTGCTTTCTACAATAAAGAAATAAAAAAACGGGATAAGGTTTCTTTGAAATGCTTTTATGATTACAAAAGATATGAAGAAAGTAACTCTTCTAATACTCAAGTAATATAGTATATGCCAATATGTTACTTATATGGACGAAAAGTGTTGGAGAGATTAAATTGCTCTAATCTAAATAAAATACATGAATACTATATTACAATAAAATTAATATTGGTAAAAAAAACCCTGCTTGACCCGATAATTGCTGAGATTTCTTTTCAGAACAGGGCACGTGGCAACCCTCACAGCTGTAGATTTAAAATCTTTATCATCAGCATCAGTAGTATATTGGAAATAATATGTGAAAAAAACCTATATTTGACAATTCAAGAGTGCTATAAAGGCTACTTGAATAGAGAATATTCAATTAGTATGACATGTTGCATGAGGAAATCCATGTAAGGTTTATAAAATGAATAAATATGAAGAAAAAAAAACGCTTGGAATATATTAAAAACAATTTCGCTTTCCCTTAGAAACTACTCCAACCCGTCAAACATTTGATTTACGTCCCGTCGTGTAAAAATCATTTAAACTTAAATGTCGTTTAGAATTAAAATTAAATGTAAAAGTTTTATTTACTAATTTTTTTTATTTTGAGTTGATGTCCATTCCGTGGTTCAGAAATCATATTATATTTTACTGTTTTAAAATAATTTTGTTTTTTTTTTTCATTTATTTATGACAATGACAACCACTAATATCTGATCGCAATTACAATATTTTACAGACTTTGGCGGCAATTAGGGCGTATAGGTTGTTTGATTACTAATTCTTTTTATGTCGACAAAGTTATGCTGACATTTTTACTATGGTTGCAAGAGTCATTTGTCTTTTATATTTATGGATTCTGAGGCAGTACGAAGTTTGTCGGACAGCTAGTATGCAATAAAAAACTAAAAATAATATGATTTAAAAATTACACTTACATACCTTACACTCAAACTGTAGTACAAATCCAGTTCTCGTGCCAACGAACACCGTGTCCCATGCACGATCCATTGTTTGTATTGGACTTAAAACATTGCACTCTAGTCCCTTTTCTAAGCCAGTCTGAAATATTGTCAAAAAGTGAAAATTCAAAACATATAGTGAAAAATTGAAACTAAAATTCAAAATAATTTTAATATTGAATGAATTTAGTGCGATTCTTGCCAGCGATTTTGAATTGCAGCCCTGTGGGGCATGGGCCCCACGTTGGGAAACACTGTTCTATATAATGCAATGAACATAAAATATTTCTTTATGCATGTGAAAGTTGATGTGTGTGGTGAGCATATGTGTGTCTAAATATATATAAATCACGTGTCACGTTGTTTATCCGCAATGGACTCCTAAACTATTTAACCGATTTTAATCAAATTTGCCCACCGTGTGCAGTTTGATCTAACTTGAAAGATAGGATAGCTTACATCTCAATTTATAGTCGCAATATTATTTTAATGCAAATTATTTGTCTATTATAATCTGGCCACAGCACCCAGTGCCCAGGTCTGCTAGTATATTACAAAGCTACAAAAATTAAATTAACTTCCAATGCTATAATATTTAGGATGAACTTAAAAACCTTTTATATGAGCTTTCAAAATCAAAACATTCTTTATTTAATTGTGGTCAAAAAGCAGTTTGAAATTAGCATTAGTCCGTTCATTAATAACAAATTTACAACAGGTTCAAAGACTTGATTCCCTGAAAAGAAACTCAGTAGTTACTCTTTAAATGTATTTGTATAATATGTAGGTTACAGTGTGTAATATTGTGCAAATGTGTGTGACTGGAGTAATGTCTAAAAAGTTTTATTAAATAATCTTCAACTTCATATTACACCTTATGTAAAAGACATTGTGATATTTTTTTTTTTAATTATTTATAGTCCAACCAAAAACTGGTTGTGGTATTTTATTAAAAATTTGTATAGTTAACCTGACAAATGGTTTCAGATTGTTCTTTATTCTAAGATATGGTTTCGAAAAAATTCTAAGTATTTTATAAACAATTAAGAATGTATATTTTGAATAAATGAATTTGTAATAGTATGTACTAGAACAATATTTTTCACTCTGTAACAAACTTTTCTGTAATGGTGGTAATCAGCAATAGCCTAATATGGACAAATTATAAAATATAATTGTGTGAATTTGTAAGACATTGATTAATAAGTTCATTTGTAGCTTATTTTAATCTTCTATTTTTAAATGATTAAGTTATATAAAATATAATAATCTAGCTGATAAAATTAAAAAATAAGGAAAATTTTTCATACTTCTAAATCATAATAGCGTATCCTGGAATCCAAAGATCCTGTATATACAGTGGTTCCATATTTTTCTTTAACTATAGTTAGACATGTCACAGCCAGATTGGATCCACGTAAAGTGCTGATAAGTTGCCCATCACCACTGAAGTAATACACATTGCCATCGAGGCAGGCAGCAAGGAAGTTGTTTTCCACACACTGAAAAGAGAATATTTTAAATAGATAGTTAGCAGCATTAATGACCAGTAATATAAAAAATTAAATAGATTCCTAAATCTTTATAGAAAGAAAACTTTCAATCTTTTATGTGAGCATTCAAATACTATACAATTTGAAACAAAATAAATTTAACAACAATTTAAGCACTGCATCAGCTTCAAGTGATGAATTCATTATTTTTAATGTAATACAAAACATTAGACTAGCACACTAGCCTTAATGTTTAAAGATAATTTGAATATTAATTCTATGTGGTCAATTTCACAGGAACTAGATATTCAAAAAATATTTACCTCTAATGCGAGTACAGCATCAGCATTACCATTGACAATAACAGAATCTCTGCGTAAGTTTTCATCTGCTGAGTAGTCATATACTTTACATTCGTCGCATTGTCCTACAGCAGGTGTTGATATATCCTCCATAGAAGACTGACTATTGTCTAAAATGATTTCTTCACTGACAGGGACAGTACTATTCTCAACAACATCTTTGTCTTCCAAAGATTTGATTTCACAGCTTTCACCAACAACTATATCCTCTGACACATCTAGCATATCAAATTGCATATCATTCATAACAGTCTCCTCAACAATATCATCAACTTGTTCATATATTATGTTCAGATTGGTATCTATGTATTTTTGACTTTTGTTGTTTGCTTCTTTAATTGTATCACACTGAAGGTCGGGTTCAGTGTGTAGTTGTTTTATATATTGACTTATATCTGTTCTCATTATTATAACTGAACAATCCTTAATATTTACATTATCAATACTAGGCTTAATTTTTTTATTCTTCCTATCAGCCCTCTTTTTATTAGAAGTTTGTTTGCTTTTATTACTCCTAGTTTTTCCTGCTTTTTGTGGAATTTCTAGAGTATCCAGAGATATTATGTCCTCCAAAGGTCTGTCATCCTTTATAATTTGCTCAATCAAAGATATATTTGGTGATTTTAAATTGGTATGTTTTATTTTTTGTGGTGCAGGGCTTTGTGATTTTTCAGACTCCTGTGGAGATATTTTACGACGGCGATGACGTATTTCAAAGTATGACGTGTCTTTATCTTCCTTTACAGTTTCCATTGCTATCTGTTCTAATTCTTCAACAGGCATATTTGCAAAGTCATTGACAATGGCATCTTCAGTCAGTATTTCTTCTGGAGGTTCATGTTCCCCTTCACGGTATGGGCTTACATTTAAGACAGTCATACCTAATGTTTGCAATGAGTTGTTACCAGTATCTTTAGTTTCAATTGAGCTGTACAATTTAAATTTTTCTTGAAGCAAGACTTGTATTTCTAAATCAATTTCCTTCATTCTTTCAAAAACATCATTTGACTCATTACCACTTTTTTCTGGTATATAAAAATCAGTTTGTGTAGATTTAATAGCATATTTCTTGTTTTTTAACCCACAACATTTAGATATTGTTTGTGTTTCTTTTGTGTGTACCTTTCTTATAACTTGTACAGCTACATGTTTTTTTGGCATTTGTTGAGCCAAAAAACTTTTGCATTTATTTTTTTTTATGACATCAGCTTTGGTTGAGGATGGAGTTGGAGCTGTATTTCTATGTGCATGATGAATACTTATCTTTCGTGGTTGTTCATCAAACATATCAATTGGTTTTAGAGAGGGCTTAAACTCTAATTTTGATGGTGAGTCCTCATTGTAATGCAAGTTCTCTTCTGTGGGGCTTGTAGATTGACTTATAGATGTTGAATCTTTTCTTTTCGTCCTATCTTTTTCAGATGACTTCTTCGGGGTTTCTTTTCTTTTAACATGCTTTTCTATAAAGTTTTTATCATTTGAGCTAACATTTTTATTTTCCTTAGTAATTGGATTGGTGTCATCCTTGGAAAAAAATAAATTAAATATTGATTTGGAGGCCTCACATTTGTCTGAATTCTTAGATGCACAATCATTTACATTTATTATGATGTTCTTATTGAGAATTTGTTTATTTGATTCAGACATACAGGACTCTGACTTTTTCCTTTTTTCTTTACGATGTGAGGGTCTTTGATCAACTGAACGTTTTCTGGAATTTGTTGATGTGGACTTCAGGTTAGTATGAAGATCTCTCTTATCATCATCTCTTATAACATCTTTAGAGTCTGGTTCAAATTTTAAGTTTTCAGTATCATGGCAAACATCATTTTCTTTTTTCACTGGTAAAGGCAAAATACTTTTAGGTAGAAGCTCTTCATTTTTGCATGACCAAATCATTTCAACAGGTTCTTGCTTTAGATCAAGTACATTATTTATGGTATAAGAACATTTTGATTCTGGGATAAGAGTACTCTGTACTTGTACTTCAACTTCTTTATCAACACTTTTAATTTTTTTGTTTGGTGATATAGGTTCAGTTTTAAAGTCTTTTGCATAGTTATTATTACATACATCTCTCGCCTCTATTGGAGTAGAAATGTCATCAGTTTCAATGAAATCATGATCTACTTCTACATGATACTGTTTATCCAATTCAGCAAATGGATCATCCTCTTCCGAAAATTGTTCTGTACTTGCATCAAATAAATCTTGAGTACCCACTGATCCTGTACATGGTAATGGTTTTTCAACCCTTTCTGTTCCATAAAATGGAGTCTCAGGAAGTTTAATATCATCAAGCGTATGAAAACTTATTGCTCTCTGCCTTCGCTCAAAAGTAGGTTTTCTTGTTTCATATTGTGAATTTTCATATCTGTCATGATTATGACTTGTTGTCTTATTGTTGTCATAATCTGTTTGTGAAATATTATTTTGTACATAGTAAGCATTAGAAAATTTTTCTTGATGAAACATACTATTTGAATAAGGGCTGTAATTATGATGTTCAGAAATATTATTTTCATCAACCAAGCAATGATTTTGTTCAAATTCATTCAATTGCAAAACTTTACTAAGCTCTGCCATTACAAATGGTTTAATATCTTCTAAGAAAACAGTATCTTGTGGATCTAGTATGCATTGCATTTGCTTCATAAATGTATCTTCATAGATAGTGTTATTGTCATTTTGTATAAATTCTGTACTTGAATCACAGAGAGACTTTTCAGCAGCAGATCTCAAATGTCTATTGAAGCTATTTTGTGATTCTGTAATCAAACTGCTGATAGCATATTCAAATTTAGAGGATGAATTTGGGTTATCCATAAGTTTATGAATCTTTTCTTTATCCATTTTAAAGAGTTGATGTACAATTTTGTTTTTTATTTTAGCACAATTTGACTTTTCTGTGTGGGGTTGCCTTTGATACTTTTTCCTCATAGGTTGTTCATTTAGATTAGTTTGTAAAGTATTGATATTTTCTTTTTTTTGATCATCTGTAATAACATTACTGTGACAACTTTCAAAGTTATCAATAGAATTTTGTGGGTCACTACGATTAAGCAACCTTTTTCTTATTAAGTCGACTGTGTCATCAACTGAGCGACTAAAGGTGTTTGCATTATCAATAACTGATGTAGGATTGCATCCATAATGGTCAGATGCAGGTGGCCTATGTCCAGTATACTCTGTAGATATTACAGATTGTCTATTAAAAGTTCCAGTCTCGTGCCTGTAATTATTATTATGCATCTTTTCAGCTGACTGCTGCCCATGTGCCCATGGGGAAATAAAAGTTGGTCTATATATTTCTCTACCTTGAGGTATTTGTCTATGGTCAATATCACCCATACTATTAACATGAAAATGATCAGCACCTTGATCGTCATAATAACTGAAACAATTATCATCCCTGGGTGTATTTCTGTGATTATCATTTCTATGCCTCTGCCACTGAAACGAAGACCCTGACTGTCTCTCACCTGGATGATTTTGAGTCTGATAGGTATTATTGTGTTGATGGTTTCTATACCTATATCTCTCTGCATGATCTGTTGTTTTTCGATCTATTTTTTCTGACCGACTATTAAGACGTAATCTTAATGGCCTTGAACATGGTGGCGGGAACCTGACGACATTGAATACTTTTAGAAACATGCAATGAGTAATGAAATAGCTTTGTATTTTTTTCTTTAAGAAATTATTTGTATACAATATATATTAAAAGCATTAAATGCGTTTGACATTTAATGCAATCCAATAGGTATAGGAAATATTTACTTCAGTAACTCTTATAAACATGTCGTAATATTAGAGTGCCTACCTGGGTGTATCTCTAAGCCCATAATTTCTCGCTGGTCTAAAGTGTGGATTGCCGCCAATCCTAGGCCTAAAATGTCGCGAATTTTCATTACGCCATCCACCAATTCCTGTTTGACCTCGCCGCATTATTTTAGGATTATTTCATATTCCCATTAAAACTTGTTAACTTAAACTATAACTTAAGAGTTCTATAAAGGAAATTGTTCTAATGTTTTCAACAAATCAGATTTTAACAAAACAAACAAGATCAATTCATGTACTCTGTTTGACTTTATGACTACAGAGTCTAAAATCAAAATTAAAACTAGGAACAAATATAATCTGTGTAAACTGTGTTGCATTGATTCATACCTCAGTAGTGTGAACGAAGTCATAATACATGCATTGTATTATTAATTTACGAGTCCTATGGTTTATTTTCTTAACGATCTTTTAACACATAACTTTTTACACAATAAAGTATGTAATAATCATAGTAAGTTGACGTTACAATTATGGATTCTGTAATTAGCATAGACTCAAGATCGATTTAACATTACATTAGTATGTCAAATTGATCTTATATTAATCGATGTAAAAAATTAGCCGACTTTTATATTGTTAATTTAAATGTACAAAATTTGCGGATAAAAATAAAAATATGGACGACATATTATTTTTAATATAATAATTAATTCATATTTGCTTTTAATATTCAACGGTTTTAAAAACTGCATCGGTATTTTATTGACACTGTGACTATCTTATAACAGTTTTAGAAATGCCTAAGAATATTATCATTTATGCATATGACATTGAAATCACTGTTTTATTTCATTTTTCATTGAAATAAACATAGCACCTAATGTTATAGTAATAAAGAGTAAAAAAACCCTGTGTAGGGCACATACAACTATACATTTTATCATCATCATACGTTGTCGTATTTAATTATAAATATTTATAACGATACTTTCATGACCTGGCTTCTCAGTCGCGTGGACTAATAGTAAAATAAATAAAATTATAATTCGAATAGAAAAGGAAATCGAAAGCCACGCGACGATTGTCAGTACTCGCATTTTGGATAAGCTGTAAACATATTCAACGGCTATGCTGTTGAATTATCATGGACTCCATACCAGTTTCACCCCGGCTTAGCTACACACTGCATATTTAATATTTATCTTTGATGTACTTTCGATTTGAACTTTAACTCTGTAGTTTCGATCTCAATAGTTTTGATTGTTTCAAGTTTGTCTATTTAAAGCAGCCATAGACAGCAAGACGATCAAGAACGGCATTTATTCGAGCCCTAGATTTTGTAAATCTATGCTTCAAGTAGCTTGGCATGAAAGAAGGAGGAACCAAGTTGATTACTAATTGATTGAATCCGCATTTGGTAAATACATCAAATAAAGCTATTGATAAAATTATAGTATGTTAAATGTCTGCTTCATATTCATCTCAATAGGAAAATTAAATTAAACAAATAGCAAATTAAACATTTGACAACTCCCATGAATAAATTAACTTTAGAAATGACTACTAATTAGTGTAAGGTATGACATGATTTCAAAACGAGTTAATAAGAGTACTGTAGGTTCTTTTTTGCAAAGAGCCAGTACAAGGTTCCACTTCAAATAAGTCGAGGCGTACTGTAGGAACGTTCTTAGTTTCCATTTTCGCCATTTGTATTTAAGGTACACTTCTAATTAACGTTATAATTTTAAAATGTCCCTGTTAATGTTATCCCAATTTTGATTCTTTCGTATTTTAATGTGTTTAAATCAGAGGGTTATGGTTTCATATAATTTACTAAGATTGGTATGAGGTTTGAATTTTGCTATCTCTACTCAATACGCGTCTGCGCCTCATTTCATCCCTCTCATATAAAATGAAAATTTGAGGTACTCTTTCATTTTGACGTTTTGTACGGGACAAATGTAAAAATTCGTCTGTCTTTTCCCAACACTACTAAAAATCATATGTCCTAATGTCGTATATGCAGAACTTGCAACTTGTATACTCTTTATTTAAAAATGCTAAAAATAAAGTAAATTCCTTAATTTTTTTGATTTACGGTTTTTTAACAAAAAGTCTTCTTGAATTATATTTTCTATATTAAGTTAATGTAAATAGATCTCTCTTTTTTATGCCGGAACACTGAAAGCCTGTCAGTTTTATAGAATAATTTTTGATTTTATAGGTCACATAGCAATACGTATCTCTTCAGAAATGTTATGCCGTAGACAAATTTAAATGCATCATCAATATAATCCGGTATTAAGAAAGCAGAAAACAGGCAAAATTTTTACAAAACAAGTTTATTTAACAAAAACTTGTTACAAATAGCTTTTAAATATTAACGATTTCCACGACAAAATAAATCAAAGCCCTTAAATAAAACTGTGAAGTTTGTTTTGGCTATGAAATGTTAATTTACGGATCCCTCCAAAATTTTAGCGCAATTGGTTTGTTGTTTACCTAATATATTTAATATGGTAAAATTACCAGCAACGTGGATATAAATATTTCATATTTGTTGATACTTTCTTTAGTTCAAAATGTGCAGTTATTATCCACGTATAAATTAAGCAGAAAAAGCGAGTCCAGCAATGTTTGGATTGTCTCAAAGATGATGAAAGTTATTAAATAAATTCGATAAGCACCAAATGATTGCGCTAAATTAAAAGTAAGCATTATGTCTATGCTTTTAATCCACAGATTTTTTTACTCAACCACTATTACATTCAGTAATTGGAGAATTTATGACATGGTATATTGTTACTTTCTCCTGTTCACACTGCATTACTCAAAATCAAGTGCGCTATAGTTATATTCCAGCTAAAATCGATGTGGGATCTTCTACTCCGGACTTTACTTTGCGTAGAAACATCACTGCTTCACGGCCGTCTATCAATCTGTGATCATATGATAGAGCCAAGAACATCATTGGTCTAATTTCCACCTGAAAATGGTTAAATTTTAACATAATATATATATTTCATATGTTAATTCAAGCACAATTAGAACTGTTTTAAGGCACAAATACCTTCTTAAACCTTAACTTTATCATTATAAATGGTAACACGAACCTAACATGTTAAGACTGGATAAATTGATGATGTGCACCCAAAAATAATTAAAACTAAAGCACCATTAAAATTAGTCCATAATGGGTCTCATTGATCTAGTGGTTAGCATGTTCGACTACATACATGAGGTTCTGGGTTCGAGTCCCAGGTCGGGCCAATTCGAAGTCGATATTGAGTTTTCTATTGAGATTTTCTCAATATTTGCCCCAAGTTGGGAAAAATTTGGCGGTGTATTCTACCACTGTGTCTCGGAGAGCACGTTAAGCCGTCGGTCCTGCGCCTGACCTCTCTCCGGTCGTGTCGGATTGCCGTCACGTCGGACTATGAGAGTGAAGGAATAGAGAGAGTACACGTGTGTACTATGCCTGTGGATCCGCAGTGGAGCAGCGTGGTGGGTCTATGCTCTAAAACCCTCTTTCATATGAGTGAGGAGGCCTGTGCCCAGCTCTGGGACGTTAATGGGCTGCTACTTACAGTGCAGTGCATCCGCTAGATATTTTATAAAATAAAATCACAACAATTTCAGGTCATTATATAATTTGCATTTATTAGATTAAATTTAAAATGGTTGCCAAACTTTAAGAAATAATAGTGTCATCTTACCATATTATATATATACTATATAATCACAAGCGGTACCAAGACGTGGGAGATTTCTAAATCCAGTGTGGTCAATAGTTGAAAAAATATTATATTATATCTCGTTATATTAATAAAATATACGTCTCTTGTGCACAATGCAGGAGGCGGGGACGAGTGAAATGAACTTGAAAATCTAAACAGGATTGCGACAACAGATAGGGTTGGAAATACATATAAGTTATCGTGAGGGCGTGTATAGCAGTTGTTTGTTTAGTCCAACTATACTCTCGATATATAAGGACCGTCATAAAACTCGGTAGTCATACAACATTTATCAAAATATTTTATAAATTCAACGCACACTATCTCTATAACAAAATAAACAAAATTTTAACTATCTATCCGCTTTGTCAATATAAATGTATATATNATATACATATATATATATATATATATACATACACAACCACTCTTGTACACACATGCGCATTACATACAATACAAAGACAGGTCTCTCATTCAAACTGCTCAGCACAGATACGATAAATTTAACATAATATATTTATTTTTGACGACGACTAAGGACCGGCAACGGCGAACTCATTGCCTCTAGACCTAAGGTTTTGAGGGAGGTTGGTCGTTGAGGTCTATGGACAGTTATACACATCGACCTGCAAGCCTATTGATAGTTTGGCTAAAGATCCTCGTGCCAAACTTACTCGACATTATACCGAAGATATCCCGGACGTCAGCTTGTACGAGATTAGTATGGCCCTTAAACAGATGAAGAACAGCAAGGCACCTGGTGATGACGGAATCACAGCGGAACTCCTGAAGGCGGGTGGAAAACCCATTCTAAAAGTCCTTCAGCGAATGTTCAATTCCGTCATCCTGGAAGGTACGGTGCCAAAGGCGTGGCATAGGAGCGTGGTAGTTCTGTTCTTCAAGAAAGGTGACAACACCTTATTGAAGAACTATAGACCTATTGCGCTGCTAAGTCATGTCTATAAGCTGTTCTCGAGGGTCATTACGAATCGTCTCGCTCGCAAGTTTGACGACTTCCAGCCCCCCGAACAAGCCGGATTCCGAAAAGGCTTTAGTACCATAGACCACATCTTTACGCTGCGGCAGATTATACAGAAGACCGAGGAGTATAATCGGCCACTTTGCTTGGCGTTCGTGGACTATGAGAAAGCCTTCGATTCGGTGGAAACATGGGCCGTGTTGAGATCTTTGCAGAGATGCCGAATTGACCACCGGTACATACACGTGTTGAAGTGTTTGTACGAAAACGCCACTATGTCAGTCCGTATACAGGACCAAAGCACAGAGTCTATCCAACTGCAGCGTGGAGTGCGACAGGGAGATGTTATCTCCCCGAAGCTCTTTACTGCGGCGTTGGAGGACCTGTTTAAGCTTATGGAGTGGAACGGACTGGGCATCAACATCAACGGCGAGTACATCACTCATCTACGGTTTGCCGACGACGTGGTCATTATGGCAGAGACTCTGGAAGATCTCAATGCAATGCTCGATGACCTCAGCAGAGCTTCTCGACAGGTGGGCCTAAAAATGAACATGGATAAGACGAAAGTTATGTCCAATATCCATGTTCCGCTCCACCCAGTCATCGTTGAGAACTCTACACTCGAAATTGTTGACGAGTATACATACCTGGGACACATAGTCCAGCTAGGTAGGTCCAATTTCGAGAAAGAGGTCAACCGCCGAATCCAACTCGGTTGGGCAGCGTTCGGGAAGTTCCGGAAGACGTTTTCGTCCAATATCCCTCAGTGCCTGAAGACTAAAGTCTTCGAACAGTGCGTGTTGCCAGTGCTTACCTACGGATCGGAAACGTGGTCGCTGACTATGGGCCTCATTCGGAAGCTCAGAGTCACTCAGCGTGCGATGGAGAGGGCTATGCTCGGAGTTTCTCTACGCGATCAAATCAGAAATGAGGAGATCCGTAGCAGAACCAAAGTCACCGACATAGCCCTACGAATCGCGAACCTGAAGTGGCAATGGGCGGGGCACATAGTCCGACGAACCGATGGACGTTGGGGCCGGAAGGTGCTGGAATGGCGACCCCGCACCGGACGACGCAGTGTAGGAAGACCCCCCACAAGGTGGACCGACGATATAAGGAGGGTCGCCGGTAGCCGCTGGAGCCAGGCGGCGCAAGATCGGGCCTTGTGGGCATCATTTCGTGAGACCTATGTCCAGCAGTGGACGTCCATCGGTTGAAGCGACGATTTATTTTTATTACTTTTCTTAATAATACATATTTTAGGTTATATACATTTTTAATTACGGAGATTGGCGCTGTAAGCCGAAAATTCAGTTTTAACTAGTTCGGCTACAGAGGATCACATAATTTGGGACACACTTTATATTCTAGTATTCTAGTGTCTAGTATTCTGCAGTTTTATGATATTAAAATGTATACCAAGTTCTGATCTATATACACAATATTAAGTATCTTGTTATATATAATGCGTTTAAAACTATTGTAATATCATATTGAAAACGTATGAAGGATTGTTAATTAGTAAATTTTAAAAAAAAACAAATACTCAACGTAGACGTATTCTGTTCAAAACATTGTCGTTTATCAAATCAAAATATCTTTATTCAAGTAGGACTATTATAGCACTCTTGAATCTCTTTCACAACTTTTTTTCCACACCAGTGATTCTAAACCTTGCACACTGCACTTGTTGCGGCACACATTTAACGATTTCAAAATTCGGCGGCACACAAAGAAAAAGATAAAAATTATTTACTTACTACAACACACTGCATAAATAGTGACATGACAAATTTACGAAATAAACTGATATACTCGTATACTACAATAATATCTAAACGTTTATCAAGGGATTCATTACAAGCTAATAATAAAAATATTTTAAATGCGAAATTTGAACTTGATGTTTTTTGATAATTTCATTTATATTTGGTGGTAAAAATGACAATGCTACTCTCATATCGTCTACATTTAACAATTAACAACTAAATTTAACAATCTTGATCTTTTTTTAGTTTTAATGTTGGCTAATGCTGAAAATCCGAATTCACACAAATAAGATGTGAAAATTTTTAATAATATGTTAAAAGCTTTTTTGGCTATCATTTAGTAGAGTGCGATAAAAACAAAAAAAAAAACTTATTTGGAAAACCGTGTATAAGCGAAAACGTATAAAACAAGTACCGTGTAATCATTATATTATTCATATAATTATATTATTAATGTTCATATAAATAAACTTAAATCGGAGTGCTATAAAAGGTTGAACATAATTAAAGTGTTATCATCGACAACTTGGGGATCTGACAGGAAATGCTTAATAAATACATATCGCGCTTTAATAAGACAAAAAATAAACTATGGATGTATAATATATGATTCCGCAAGAAAACGTGCCCTCAATTCCTTAGAAAGCATACAGAACACCGCTCTTAGATTAAGTATTGGGGCCTTCAGGACAAGTCCGATTAAGAGTATATTAGTTGAAGCTGGAGAAATGCCCTTAGATTTTAGAAGGAAGGAATTGGTAATTACATACGTCATAAATATATTATCACAACCTGGAAATAAAAACTTCCAATACTTCACTAACACAACAGCTGTAGATGCTGCATAAGAACTGCGCCCGAACCTGTTACAACCTTTACGTATTAGAGTTAATAAATATTTAAATGAATTAAACCTTAACATCCAAAAAATGTTTACTAAAAAGCTTCTAACCTTGGCTCCCTGGGAAAATTTTATATTGCCCGTTAATCTCGAACTAGCTAGACATCAAAAAGAAGATACTCCTCAATTCATATACAAAAATTTATTTCATGAAATTCATAGTAACTATACTGATTGCATTGTATTCTATACTGATGGATCAGTGATAAATGGAAGAACTGGATGCTCAGTAGTGTCGGGAAATAATTGTTATCGATATAGATTAGGAGATTTCAATTCTATTTTAGCTGCGAAGCAATTGCTGTCCTAAAATCACTAGAAATTATTCAATATTTTAATAATACAAACAAATTTATAATAAACACGGATTCAAAATCTTGCTTAACAGCTTTGTTAAATGAAAATAATATAAATACGCTCATCATTGAAATAAAACAAAAAATAATTGATCTAATCAAAAATGGTTACGATACTAAAATAATTTGGATTCCAAGTCATCAAGGTATTACTGGTAATGAAAAAGCAAACAGAGAAGCGAAGCAAGCTACCAAATTAAATGAAAGTAATGATTTTTCTTATTCGATACCGGATGAAATGAAAAAATACCTAAAACTCAAAAAGAAAATCAATTGGAATAACACCTGGAAGACAGATAACACAACAGCATTATTTGTTAACAACATCAGAAACTCTGTTTTTGAAAAATGCCCCTTTTTTTTTAGCTGTAGGAAAGATCAAGTAATAACAACTAGATTGCGTATTGGCCACACAAATGTGACACATATTCACATTATCACGAAGGGTGACAAAAACAAATGCAAGTGTGGACTAGACCTTACTGTTTCGCATTTACTAATCGATTGCCCCTTATATACTAATGAAAAGCAATTATGCGCCCTAAGCGATAATTTAAAAGATTGTTTGAATGAGGATTATATAAATACTATAAAGTTTGTAAAAATGATTAATATCTATAAACTGTTGTAAATGTTATTCTAGGCATTGTGGTCGCTAATGACCTTAGTAGTTAAAAAGCGACCTAAAATAAATAAATAAAAAACAAAGTACCGTGTAAATCGGGGGATAGGTGTACTGCAAAGTTAATGAGTTTACAAATTTATAGTTTGACACTACATGCAAATAATTTAATATTAAACAGAATCACATACATTTGGCAATTTTAACGAAAGAAAAGGTGCAGTAACTACTATGCAACCCCTTGTGAATCCCTACTATCACTAAAACAACACGTTTTGTACGCAGAAGTGACAAATGTGCGCCGACTTGAGACATATTCCTATTGCTATGCACGCCGCTTCATTATAATAAGGCAATAAGAAAAAACGCGTTGCAAAGCAAATAATAAAATAAATTATTTTTTTCGGATTTAAATATATATTCATGTTAAAAATATTTTTCTTTTTAAAAGATATAATTTAATAATATAAACATTATTATATATTTGCAAAATTTGACGGCACACTTTTGAAATTTGGCGGCCCACAAAAGTGCTGCGGCACAGTGGTTGAGAATTACTGTTCCACACACTAAGTCTAATGTACGTCTGATGATGGTATTAAAGAACGACTTAAAATCTAAAGTTACGAGGGTTCCTTCGCACCCTGATCTGAGAAGATCCCATAACAAACTCAGTCGGGTATTTTTTTTGTTAGCATCATCGTTTCAATTCAAATTAGGGCAATTCGTTCACTTCCACGCGTTTCTATCGTCTAAATGACAATTATAGAAACGTATACATTTACCCTCAAATAGGTTGTTAAGTCTAAAAAATAAAAGTTCAAAATACTATTTTATTTACAGGTCATGAGTTCAATAAATAATTATTCTTATTTAAATCTCATTGACCTCTTAGGTTGAGCTGTAAATTTTCTGGAAGTGCATAATCATTTTAAATTTTTAAAGGAAACTTAAGGGGCTATCGCGTTTTCAATATTATTCTAATTATAGTTTTATACTTTCAAAATGTTGACTCATCGCGATTTCTCTGGAACAATAAGACGTAGAGACGTGAAATTTGGTAGGAGTTTGTCTAACATAATAAAAATGCTATCCAAAAACATTCCACGCAGACGAAGTCGCGGGTTCAGCTAGTTAATATAATATATATATTTTAATATATAATTATATTTCCCCAACTATTGACCAGACTGGATTCACAAATCTTCCACATCTTTGTACTCGCTAGTGTATATATATATTTAGAGTATTTCGTTAATTTTATAAAATATCAAAATTGTCTGTGATAGGTTCCAATTTATTAAGAAAACCTCACTTCAATATTGAAGCTGCATAAAACACTTTTTATCTTAATAATGGTAGGCGAATATCTGTCTCAATTTTAAGTAAATATACTAGTCTTTACTGGTATGGTAAGTGGTGATGTGTTAATGTTACCTAACATAGCACTAACCAGGGTAATCTTATCTCTTATCCTTCCTACGATCCTATAAATCGAAGGGTATAAATGTCGGAGAGAAAAAAAAAGCTTTCACAAAGCCAGACGCCCGTCTAGCTTACAGCAGAAACATGTAAAGGGATAAAAAATAAACTGTACATTTTTTATGGCATACCTTTCCCGCTACAGCAACGGGTCGCTGCACAATCGCATGCATGCCCAGTATCGCAGACTGTGGCATATTAATAATCGGCATAGAGAGCAACGAGCCGAACACACCGCCGTTGCTGATCGTGAATGTACCGCCTTGCATGTCGCCTGGCGTCAGTTGTCCTAAAAGTTGATATGTTATAAACCCATCGGAATCTGACTTTTTCGCTTGTATGCTACGTGAAAAATATACTTTAAAAGTATACCTTTTCAAATGATTTTTAAGATGTCAATGCAAATTTTTAACACAAATATCCACAGACGTTTTTTGTAATTTCGATGATTAGATCGCCCTATATATCAAAGTGGGCTATCGTTTTTTCTAATCATATTACTGTTAACACATGATGCTTAAAAAACTTATCATTAATACAAATTGTAGTATAATAACAGATAATTTTACTTTGATAGACTGACTTACAAAATTTGAGTTATATACTTGACTCTTTATAAATTCTGGCCGTCGATATACGTAACAAATTTTCACAATAATCCCAACAGAATCAATAAAATAATAACAAACTTTAAAGGGTTTTATCTATATCAAAAGTGGTCGTATCGAAAATATTTTAAAGCTCTATGATTTTTCTTTATGAGTCTTCAGCTCAAAATTTTTTATAAACCACAGTAGAACGTTTCTTTGGAAGTAGCGCGAAATTTATATTTTTATGCATGTTAATTTCTTTAAGAAGTATATATTCATTTTTACAATTCTGAGAGAATACAATACAAATTTCATCAAAAACCTACCATTTCTTGCCTTTTCTGCGAGTGCAGCAATTGCTAGTTCAATCCGTGGAAAGTCCATAGAATCCACATTACGAACCACTGGAGTGACAAGGCCTTTCGGAGTAGCCACTGCTACAGATATGTCCACGTAATCTCTGAAATGGACAGTTATAATTTAAACACACTCCTATGAACGAAAGGGTGATAGTTTCATAGATTTAATTAGACTAATATGGACAACTCTTTAAAATTATCCACAGATATTGTTTCGGAGTTAAACGCATAAGAAATCTAAGAGTATAAAATAAAGGAAACGCTGGCGCGATGCGAGTACTCCCTTCGTTAATAGAGGATTCAACTCCCAGTTAGATAAATTTTAGCAATTCCTTTTTCTAATTTCTTGTAGTTTGATTTTCCCGTAAAGCAAAAAATCTTCATACTCCGGTATATTTTGCTTTATACTGTGTAGAGACAATTAAGACGTCAATTACTTTTTACAAGTATAAAATAATTTAATTATTCAGTATTGAAAAAACCCTATCCTCTTATAGAGTTATGGCAAAAATGATTCGCATTTCAGAGCTGGTGTTTTGGCTGCGCCTGCTTCTACAAATCAATTAATAATTAATTCCTCGAGGAATTAAAATTAGTACCTATATTGTAATACTACCTAGAATATTTTTTGAAAAACATCTGTTTTTAAAGAGAAAAATTAATACACACGATCTTCGTTTAACTACGCTTCATTCTAAATACTCAATAATTAAGCGAAGAACCGAGTGGGAGGTGGAATGGGCTGGGGAGGAACGAGTAAGGGTGGTGTAAAAGCTCTGTCCAACTTCCTAGAAGTAATAAAATTACGTGCCCATTACCTGTAAACAATGTTATCGCCCATTATAACGCCGTTGATGATCGGCTGATCCATGAGTGCATTGGCCGATGCTTTTAAAAATGGCGACATGAAAGATAACTTTACTCCGTATTTCTTTGTGAATGTTTCGAGATTAGCTTTCCGGAATGCCATTAGCTTGCTGATTAAGAAACAGAAAAGAAAAAAATCAATATTAAATAATATTAATTCAACTTTGATTCCCGAATAGTGGTTAGAATTGGCTCGACATTTGTATAAGTAATCCTTTTTTACGCTAAATATTCTTGAAAAATAGTGGATTTGGCCAACTATTATTATAAATATGTATAACATATTCCAAAATGTGAAGCTCTTGCGTGAATTAGGGATGAGGTTTAATTATAGTCTCTTTTACTTTGTCTTCAATTGTAAATAGAAAGCAAGTTCAAATTAGTACAAATAAAACAACAAAAAACTTTCCAACGCTTAAATATAAGACTGAAATTGAAAATTCCTTACAAGTTATGTTGGTATATGTTGTGAAAATATCGAAAGTACAAGGAAATAGAGGCAATGTAAATAAATTACCCCATATCACATTCATTAAAAGTTGTCAACATGGCTGTAGTATTTTGTGCCTCCTTCAACCTTTCTGATATGCGCTTACGCATTTTGTTCATCGCCACTGGGTGTTCAGTACGCGTACCAGAAATGGACTTTGTGGGGTCGCCAATCCTCAATGCCGCTAACTGTATAGAATAATCTTTTATGTTATAAGTATTTTTATTAATAACTTCAGTTGAGACACCTATTTGTAAATTTCGATCACAATTATCGCACAGATTTCGCTATTGTATATATTTAGTACCTATTTATAATTTTCAGTTAATTGGATAATAAATTGAATGCAAACATAAGCTAGGAAACGTTTAAATTGTTCAAACATTCTATTGATGAATGTGTTACACATTATCTTATAAATTAAACCTTTAATGTATCCAAAACGCCATCTTCACATAGCCAATAATTAAAACTAAGTAATCTTTAGATCCTATAACTTTTTTGTTAAACATAACATACAGTGGGCCCCGCTGGTGCTGCGGCTTTCTTTACAACTGTAGTTGTAGCAGCTGCAGCTGGAGCCGGGGCAGCTGCGGGTGCTGGGGCAGCTGCTGGCTTGGGAGCAGCCGCTGCTGGTGCTGGGGCGGCAGCTGGCTTGGGAGCAGCCGCTGCTGGGGCGCCTGCCGCTGGAGCTACGCCAGTTATATCCACCTACATTGCAGGTGTATATTATAACTATAGGGAATTACGAGCCACAACTGTTATTTTTGTTATAAAAGGTTGACGTTACACGGAAGATGGAAAAATGCATGCTTGTACACGTGGAGGATGACAAACTTTTTTAGCATACATATCAACGTAATGTAACGTGCCCTCGAGAATTTTTCTTTAACTCACCAAAAGAAGTATCACTTTAATAAACATTGTTAAAATGGGTACAAATCCTACATACGTTTTCACACTTAATTGGTAAATACTAACAAGTATTATAATAATACCAGGTAAGTTCTCCGCACTTTTTTCGAGTACAAGTTCTATTTCACCTGTTACAATCCCCTGGGCGCACAATACTTAAAGGATCGGAAATAATTGATATATATATTTATTTGCAGCGATACTGACAGTTAATAAAATGATTATGTCGAAAATATAATTATATCTAAATATACCGTGAACAGTGGTTGTTGTGATTTGACTGATTGGCCTTCCTTGACGAGCATCTTGACGATTTTGCCATGTCCGGGCGACATCACTGGCAAGGCAGTTTTATCTGTTTCTATTTCTAGAACAATTTCATCCATGGCAACTGGATCTCCTTCCTTTTTTATCATTCTGTAATTGAAATATAGTATGTTATACACACTCTATGCAAATATATATTTACAACATATAGAGATGAGTTAGAGAGAGTTATTATTGTCAATTATAGTGAGTGAATTTGATGATACATTTATTATTTTTTGAAAAAGATATTTGTAAAAATAATTGCTGTTTCGGCAGTGAATGTTATTATACTAGAATTTTTAAAATCTGTTTCTGTTTCTACACTCCCGACAAGAAATTATACAATAGAGAGGGAGGAACTGTATCATGTTGATTATATTAATACCATTTTCTTTATAATGGACAGCCTTTAACTAAATGTGATTGAAATTTATAAATTTTAAACTGTATATGCATGTTGGATGAGTAATTAATGCTCATTAAACAGTTTCAGTGTTATTGTTAAACTTTATTATTTTCAAAAAGAGATTTTTTACATTTTATGATACCATAGCAATAAAATATAAAATGTTAAACGGATATGATTATAAGGAATTTTAAAACCAATATAACCTATTGCTACAAAATTTAAAACAAAAAAATACAGACGAATTGATAACCACCTTCTTTTTTTCAAGTCGAACGATCCCCTAATAAGTCAGATTCTATTCCTTATGGTTTTGTCCATTATTTAAATTTCGTCAAGTTGTATTATAGTTGCCGAGAAGCAATACAGAAAGACAGAAACGCTTCGCTAGTTAAGGTACTGGGTTCAATTACTGTCAGGACACATTTTAAAAATTAAATTTTTTAATTCTAATTTAGTCTGATATGGGGGCAATTATGAGCCGTGGTCATCTTGGCGGTGACTTGATTCAAGCAAAAAATTCGGTCCTATACTGAGTACGTAGTTACCAAAACAATAAATTACCTTCTCCCAGGTTAGCATTTTAACATTACTATCAATGTAAAATGATAATCAAGCGCTAACTTGTCAGCAATAAAAAAAAATATTCTTGCGAACAAATTTTAAAGAAAATAGGTCACAGAAACATGTTTTAAATTCGGCCTTTTGTTAAAATTTTGCAGCATACTAAAACATATCTAAACCATTAGAAAGAGGAAACATTTGTGTTTTTGTATGTATGTTTGTAACGTTTTCACACAAAAATTATTAGACCGATTTCAAACATTTTTTCACCATTAGAAAGCTGCATTTTCAATAAGCGACATAGGCTAAATTATTTTCTCAAAAAAAAGAAAAATAGGGGCCCCTAAAACGAATGCAGCAATGTAACCCAAGGTATAAAACAAAAAGTCCTGTTATCGCATGCGCTGCGAAAACTATTGAAGATGTTCTACAATATTATAGAACGTATGAATATCTACAAAAAAGTCCGCAATACCATTTGTGCCAACTACTGAAGTTATGCCACTATAATTACTTTTTTTCATTTGAAAAGTTAAAAGTGCTGACAATAATCAGACTATATTATTCGTACCGCTGCGTTAATCCTTATCCTATTAAACGATATGTTATTAAAGACCGTTTTAATACTTGTAAAATAAGATTCAAATTATTAAAATAGGACATTCCATTCAAAAGATATAACGAATTAAAAAATGTCAATCTAAAGAAAATTGTAGCGACCCTTGTAATTGGGCCTGTGACTGGTAAGTTAACTCATATTCCAATGATATACTGCTTTTATTTTAATCAAGCTAAAAATTACTGGAGCGATTTAAAAAAAGATTATGAATCTAAGTGTATCCAATATTCTGAATGTAAGTAATTAGAAAGTAAGTGAAATAAAACTTTTACGTAAACGAAAATCAATCTATAGTCTGACTTAGTGGACTTTTCACTGCCTCGAGACCGGTATCTACGCGGGTGAAACCCCGGGGCATTGCTAGTTTAATATAAAGATACTGGATGTTTTTAAAAATGAATACAAGGCTAGGCCAAAATTATTTGAAGCGAGACTTAAGTGAAGGGCTTGACGCGTTTTATATGCATATAACAATTAAACCATAACATACTGTTAATCCTTTATAAATTAAATAATGGTATAACTTTTAAGTTTCTATATTTTTATACTACGTAATAACGCATCAGCTTCCCAGATGTGAGACGGCTCTATATCTTACTTGACGTCTCCACTAGACACTGAGTCAGGGAAATTTGGAGCTTTGACTTCTTCGACACCTCGGAGGACTGCATGTGTATGAATATCTTGCCGTCTTAAGAGTTGTAACTTTGTATCTGGTTTCAATACTTTCCAATGCCTAGAAATAAGGTTTCTTTTTTAAAAGACTCACAAGAAAATCACTTTAGTGCCGTTTAACGGATTACCACAGTTTACATCAATATTACCATAACTTAAGAGTCATTATGAGGTAGTGTCAAATCAGTGCATAGTATTAATAAGATATTCTATTTATTTTTGATAATTTCGATTCGTTTTACGAAATAAATATAAAGGTGTCTTATGTTATATACCATATTCCTATTATAATCTAACGTCGGGACAGCTATTTCCGTTCTTAAAATACTGAGTGACTTTCAATGTTCTTTTAAAAATACAGTAATATCGCCTCACGATGTTCTTGATGGAAATAAACGGGAAGATACTCTGGCAGTAAGTTGGCAATATCTGAAGGCGTATAAGTCTTACGGAGATTCTCGCGAAATTTAAAGAGAAAATTGGTATGCAATATGGAAAAACCATTTTGAAAATAGATCAATAGATAAACTAGGTAACATTAATATGAGAACTTGGAGCAGAATAATTTTACATCATTTTTGTGTACCTTTTTGTCGAACAGGGAAAACAGGGAAAACACGATAATAATTAATATTCCGGCGTCTCCTGTAATCTAGGCAGCCTTACTTTTTTTGGTAATATATTAAAAAAGAACTATATTCCACTGAACATTAGGTTAAATATTATATCTCACTTTTATATTATATGTCCGAGTTGTTTCCTAAATACTAAGTGCAAGTTAATGATCAAGTTTTTGGAATGTTATTTAGTTTTAAGCAATACCCATTGTTTTACGCATCTGTACGTATGAGTGACATTCTGTGATTGATCTAAATGAATTAAAAAAAAGGAACATGGTACAAAATCATACAAAGTACTTTTAATATACAGTGGCACGTAAAATCAAATTTGATCCGTCTATATATAGTTGCTGTTTTCAGACTGCGCTCTGGACATGTTCCATTTGCATATTTAACAAAAAAAATGGATCACCAAATTGTTTAGTTAAACTAGAAGATGTGCAATATTTATTAATGGAATATATTCGGATTAGTAGTATGAAATAACAAACGTGTTCAATCGTCGTCGTCGTCGTCGCTTCAACCGATATACGTCCACTGCTGGACATAGGTCTCACGTAATGACCGCCACAAGGCCCGATCTTGCGCCGCCTGTCTCCAACGGCTACCGGCGACCCTCTTTATATCATCGGTCCACCTTGTGGGGGGTCTGCCTACACTGCGCCGTCCGGTGCGGGGTCGCCACTCCAGCACTTTTGGTCCCCAACGTCCATCGGTCCTTCGGACTATGTGCCCCGCCCATTGCCACTTCAGGTTCGCGATTCGTAGAACTATGTCGGTGACTTTGGTTCTTCTACGGATCTCTTCATTTCGAATTCGATCACGTAGAGAAACTCCGAGCATAGCCCTCTCCATCGCACGCTGAGTGACTCTGAGCTTCCGCATGAGGCCCATAGTCAGCGACCATGTCTCAGAACCGTAGGTCATCACTGGCAACACGCACTGTTCGAAGACTTTGGTCTTCAGGCACTGAGGGTTATCAGACGAAAATATCTGGCGTAACTTCCCGAACGCAGCCCAACCGAGTTGGATTCGGCGGTTGACCTCCTTCTCGAAATTGGATCTACCTAGCTGGACTATATGTCCCAGGTATGTGTACTCGTCAACAATTTCGAGAGCTGAGTTCTCAACGATGACTGGGTGAGGCGGTACATGGATATTAGACATAATTTTCGTCTTATCCATGTTCATTTTCAGGCCCACCTGTTGAGAAACTCTGCTGAGGTCATCGAGCATTGTATTGAGATCTTCGAGAGTCTCTGCCATAATGACTACGTCATCGGCAAACCGTAGATGAGTGATGTACTCGCCGTTGATGTTGATGCCCAGTCCGTTCCACTCCAAAAGCTTAAAAAGGTCTTCCAGCGCCGCAGTGAAAAGCTTCGGGGAGATAACATCTCCCTGTCGCACTCCACGTTGCAGTTGGATAGACGCTGTGCTTTGGTCCTGTATACGGACTGACATGGTGGCGTTTTCGTACAAGCACTTCAACACGTGTATGTACCGGTAGTCAATTCGGCATCTCTGTAAAGATCTCAACACGGCCCATGTTTCCACCGAATCGAAGGCTTTCTCATAGTCCACGAACGCTAAGCAAAGTGGCCGATTATACTCTTCGGTCTTCTGTATAATCTGCCGCAGCGTAAAGATGTGGTCTATGGTACTAAAGCCTTTTCGGAAACCGGCTTGTTCGGGGGGCTGGAAGTCGTCAAATCTGCGAGCGAGACGATTCGTAATGACTCTCGAGAACAGTTTGTAGACATGACTTAGCAGCGCGATAGGTCTGTAGTTCTTCAATAAGGTGTTGTCGCCTTTCTTGAAGAACAACACTACCACGCTCCTATGCCATGCCTCCGGCACTGTGCCATCGAGGATGACGGAATTGAACATCCGCTGAAGGACTTTGAGTACCGGTTTTCCACCCGCCTTCAGGAGTTCTGCTGTGATTCCATCATCACCTGGTGCCTTGCTGTTCTTCATCTGTTTGAGAGCCATACTAATCTCGTACAGACTGACGTCCGGGATGTCCTCAGTGTAGTGTCGGGTTAGTTTGGCTCTAGGATCTGCAGCCAAACAGTCGATAGGCTTGAGAGTCGATGAGTATAGCTGTCCATAGAAACTCTCGACCTCGCTCAAAATCTCTGGTTTCGACGCAATGAGCTTACCATTACTGGTCTTCAGCCGCGTAAGCTGGCGCTGACCAACAGACAGGTCTCTTGCGAACACTTTGGAGCCCTTATTGCGTTCAATAGCATCTTTGATACGCTCCGTATTGAAGGTTCGCAGATCACGTTTTTGTGACTTCGAGATCTGTCTGTTGATATGCCGGTATTCGGACGCGTCCGCCGCAGACTGCAAGCTCATTGACTGTCTTTGCTCCATGAGATTGAGAGTATAGTCAGAGAATCTCTTGGTTTTCTTTTTACGGGCTTTGAAGTACTTGGTCCCAACCATATGGACAGTTTCTACTAGCCTATCGTTAACCTCATCCACGGATTCGCATTCCTCAAGGCCATCAAAGCGGTTTTGCAGCTCTAGTTGAAAGCCCTCGGGGTCTTGGATTTGGGAACGAGTAGGTCGGAGCGTAGACTTCACCAGTCTGTACCGTTCTCGGTGTACGTTGATATTCAATGTGCCTCTTACCATGCGGTGATCGCTCCCAGTTTTCACTTTATGCACGTGTTCAATAGTTAGCATAAATAGATTGATTATAAATAATTGTTTACACAATTCTCTAGCAGCTAGAATTCTATTATATCCTGTTTTAAATGTATTACTGTAGAAATAGTTACGTCATATATTTAGTTGTTTAGAGTATTTTTATATAATTTGTCTTCTGTAAGTGTAAGGTGCAATAGGGCTAATATATATAGAAATAAGAAAAGCCTTGATTATAAATAAAGTTATCAAAAGCCTGTAGAAACTTAATTAACAAATAACGATACATATATTTATCCGACAATACTTAAATGTTAACATCGTAACCGATACCTACCCGATAAAAAACATGAACACGAATTGAAATTATAATTCAACATAAACCGAAAAGTATTCTTTTCTATATAAATATAACAATAAGGGTTCCCATTCAAACTTTTATTTATAAATTCGATCCCTTAAAGAGTTATTTTTGCGACAAAATTTAGTTTAGGTCCTTTGCTACAGTCCATCTGTAAATATTAAGAATATTTAATAAAAGCTTCGAAAAAACAGCTGTTAGCTGTAGACGTAATAGATAGATTTACTTTTGTAATTATAACAATAGTAAAGTAAGTAAGTAGCAGCCCTTTAAAGTCCCACTGCTGGGCACAGGCCTCCTCACTCCGAGGAGCAAGGGTTTTTAGAGCATAGACCCACCACGCCAGTAGTTTACAAAAATGTATGGTTGTACGTGTTTATTTGTTAAAATATGAATAGACAGTTTGTTAATCCATTAATATGTTTATGAACAAAAAACTATAAATTTATTTTTTCTACTCACTTCACAATGTAATACCGGGAACATAATTTTCGTTCTTGAACTCTAACAACGTCTTGTTTTTTGCCCAATGACGATTTTCCTTGAAAAATCTACAAAAAAATTGTACACAAAATTGGTCATCATTTCAAAATAGAATCACTAAATCAAATCTATCAATCGAAAACGTTCTATGTTATTTTACTACGATATATCTATTTTACAGTATTTATTTGTAAATTGAGTAAATACTTACAATTCTCATTATTCTACGTCTAAACATATTATATAGTAAAAATTTTCAATTTATTGGATAGTTTTTATAATAAAACATCATAGCAAATGTTAACGCCTGTCAATTCTTGAAAGGGATTTTCTTTTTCTACAGCATTTCTTTAGGAAAAGAGGTTAGAAGTAACATTGACTGTCACAGTATGTCCATTTCTAGATAAAAGCCCACATAAATTTGTAAATTCAGTACGGTGCTGTGCAAAAACATAAGAGGTAAATTGCCTCTTACCAGATTAGCGCGCTTCCATTTTCCCTTATCATCAGGTGAGATCACTGTTAAACCTGTCTGCAATAAAAAAAAAAATCTGTATTCATAAAAAATTTAAATGCATATATATGTCGGAGCGCAATAGTCTGTGTCTCTCGAGTTCTTGGGTGATGGTCCGCCAGAGCGGTCGACTATTGAAACTGTCGCGTTCCTAGCTATTATTATTATTGAGTGATTGAACATTATAACCGGAGTTAATTAATGAGGTGTTTAATTGCATCAACGTTACCCACCAACGCCCACAATATGGCAAATGAATTATGGATGCCATTAGTGACGATGTTGGCGGAACCCTACGCCCTTCTACTTTATGCTCCTTCTCTCTTATTTTCCGACATACATATAATAGACTAAAAGCCCATGGAAAATATAACCTGTGAAATGAACTAACGTGAATAACGCTTAGAAGGCTGTTACTATATAATAAAATAACTGAGTGCTATTCCGTCATTTCGCAGCGGTACAGATGAGGTTCGTGAGTAAAAGGAATTTCTCAGGTATAATTAAGAAATTACGACAAATTATTATTGTTCGGCTTTTTATAGCTTAAAGATGATTAAAAATAAATGTCGAAAAACCTAGTGCCGTACTAAAATGGAGGTGCCAGAAGTTAGTGCAAATTTTTAATAATCAGAGATAAGGGTTGCTAACCATGGCATTCGACGCCTGCACTGATAATAGTTACGACGTTCATATACAAAAAGAATTACACAAGTTCCGTACAGTAATAAATGACTAACTTCCGGCCCCACCACTTTAGTATGGCACTAGGTTTTTCGAGATTTGAAAGGGCACCAACTGATGTCGACGATGTTGGGAGGATTAGGTCCTTAGCAGAGAAAGCACTGATCCAAAGGTGACCGGAGGACCTGGGATCTCCAAGCCCAGGTCTGGTTACGGTGGAGGCGATTAATCGTCATCTACAGAATTGGTTGTCTAGGGAACACACATCTCTTTCTTACAAGCTAGTGCAGGTGCTGACCGGACATGGTTGCTTCGGCAAGTACCTGCATCAGATTGTTCACCAAGTGAAAACGCCCGCCTGCCATGGGTGAGATGTACCTATTGGTTTGATGCAGCATACTCTGGTAAAATGTCCGGCGTGGGGACCCCAGCGGAGGGGACCTTTCGTTGGAGTATAGTTGGCGCAAAATTCACTAGCGATAGGGAGTGGAGGGCAGTGGCCTCTCTTTGCGAATCTGTTACTTCAGTGAAGGTGGCACATGGGAGGCAGAGGATTCTATTGACACTCCTATTCTCCGGCAAAGGAGGTTGGGAAGTAGGAGGCGTAGATTTGCGCTTCTTTCACCCCCTTTCTAAATTTTGCGTCAACCGATCCTCTGATGCTCCACTTAAGAATGGGGAGGGTATCGCTGGGTTATAGTGGGTATTCTGTCTTATTGGTAGCGAGTCCCATATTCCAGTTTAGAATTTTTATGAACGGAGTGAGTAAAGGCATTTCCCAGCGTGAAAAAAAAAGGTTTTTCGTCATTTATTTTTAATCATCTATAGAAAAGCCGTAGCTATAAAAAAGGCGTCCATTAATATTTAGACGTAATTCCTCACTTGTACTGTTTTAAAATTAGTTTACTTTATGACAATTTTTTTTAATTTAAATAAAAACCATCATTAGTCGTACTTTAGAATTAGTGTGTGGAAAGAAAAATATTTTACGATTCAAAAGTGCTGTAATGGTCTACCTGATTAAAGATAATTTGAATTTGAAATTTTTCATTCGATATGTATCTCATTCGATAAGTATGTTTATTCACTAATAGTTATAATTTTTTAACATTCATATGAACTGTTTATTATAAATTTATTTGAAACATTTTACTACTTGGCAATAGATGGCACTGTACGATAATGTTTTCGTCATGAGATTGCACCGTTTAAGTTTATAGCAGAAAATGTACATTTTTTATTAGTTCTGCTATCAGTCACTAGATGGAAGAAAAACTAAAATAAAACTTTTTATTACAATAAAGTGGCAAAAATATTGTTTGAATGACTTGACGGTAACATAATTTTTCATCCTCTAGACGTGAAATGCCAATAATATCACATATAAATTATAATCAGATGTAAGAAGGCAAAGAAAATGAAATCAAAGGTCAGATGAAAATATTCTTTATTTATGTAGGCTCAAAAATCACTTTTAATCGTCAGTAGTCTGTCCGTTGATAACAAATCTACCTCCGGTTCGGAGAGTAGAAAAGAAACCGGCAAGAAATTCAGCGGTTACTCTTTTAAACATAGTCTTGTAAGTTACAATGTGTAATATTGTGCTTCTGTGTACATCTAGAATCAAGTCCAAACATTTTTGTCGCCTAATCTTCTACATCATAATATGGCCTTTGTAAAAGGATGTCTTTGACATATTTTTTTAAATCATTTAAAGGCAAATCAAAAACTGATTGCAGTATCTTATAGAAATGTTTATGCTTAACCCGATAAATGATTTTTGACCCTCCAAAATATGGCATTACAAGTTCGTTTTTATTTCTTGTATAAAATAATGAATTTTGCTGTACAAAAGAATATAATTGTAAAAAATGTTGTTCAATATATATTGCGTCAAGACTGTAAGCGTTGATGTTACTTTCAATTTTTCTCTTTGACAGGCATGAGCATCTAATTGATATATAATAGAAAAATAAAATTATACTTTCTTTTTGAAGTGAAACTTCTTTAGGCGCATAAAGGTAAAATCTTTACGGATGAAACGCATGATTATTGTCACGAAGATGTGCAGCGTTTTTATGCTAAATCGTTTGAAGGTGAGGTAGTTTATTATTACACATAATATGCGGCATTTTTATTTGCCACTCGTCAAATAAACGTTAATAAACTATTTTTCATAAAACGTAAAAATATTTAATAAATTCTCTTTTCAAAATTTTAATTTCAAAAATCAAATTTAATTCTAATATTGACAGAAAATACATGGCGTTTTTATTTACAATACGTCATTTGAAATTTCAATAAATTATTTGTAGTATACATTTAATGATAATTAAATTAATTAAATTCCTACTATATCTAATCTATAATGACATATTGCAAAACTTGCTGGGGTGGCACTACTAAAACTTCTCTACTAAAGTTAGAAAGAGCTCAGAGAGCTGTCCTTAAGGTCAAATTGTCGCTACAGAAACCTAAGTTCTCCTTTATACAATAAGATAAACAAATTGTTAGGCATTTACTCTCTATCCACACATGCCTGTAAAGTTAAATGTATGACTTGGCTCCAAACGCTAACTTATGATGAGACTGAAAAACTTCTTGTAATTTGTAAATAAATAAATACTACTTATACATAACATTCTAATTTTTCGCACACACACACACACACACACACACACACA